>JAKWJA010002499.1:54955428-55049850 GCA_027704765.1 Solanum habrochaites | reverse complement strand
GAAGGAGTAGTGGGGGGAGGGGGTAAGGGAGTGAGTTCTCAGTAGTGGGTGGGTGGAAGAGCGTCGAGGTGATCGGGAGGGTGTAATAGTTAGTGGGGAAAGGGTTTTAGATAGGGGACCGGCCCCCCCCCTGCTGCCTCCCTCCCTCTCCCCCGCCCCCGTCCTCCCCCCCACTCTCCCCCGCCCCGCTAATCGCTCTCATCCACCCGGAGATTTTCTTCGACAATCTTTAACAAGAAAACCCCTATTTAAATAGGACCTAGAGCCATGTTAGCCCCTCTCGCCCCGCCTCCCCTTCCACTCCCCCTCGTATCGCCTGTTTTCCCTGTCTCCGTCTAGCCCCGCTGGCCCCTCCTTTGTTCCTACCGAGATAATGCTAAGACTAGAAATGCTCAATGGTCTAAAAATTTAACCGCCCCTTCTTACCCTGTCGCGCCTCGCTTTTTCGCTAATTATCGTACGTCTTGCTACGCTGCGCCTCCCAACCGCCGACATTCTTCCAATTCAGCATAGAAGATTAATTCCTGAAATTAGAATGAACATTTCAATCTAGACTGACTTAAATTAATTTTAATGAATATAATCGAATGTGAATAATTTTGAAAAAGTTTCAAGGATTTAGACGCACTCCAGGTAATTTGTGGTAAATGGAATCCAAGTCAATAAAAAGCTAAATGTAATAAATTGGTTTTATAAAGGATGTATACGTTGTATAGAAACACAATTATGAATAATACTCAGACACGAAAAGAGGTACAATACAATGGAACCTTTTAAATTTAAAAGTATTAGTCATTAGAAGCAAAGTTAAAGACTGCGAAGAAAGAATAGTAAGATTAAAAAAGGAAAAAAATGTTGACCAAGACTACCACTATATAATCAAGAATTAATGAATGAAGAATCTAAACTTTAATATTATGAATATAAAAATATAAATCTGTTAAAAATTTACTAGCAAAACGTCAATTGAAAAATTGAAATAGAGAACTTTAGATTAATTAGAATTCAGGATGTACCAAAAGTTATTTTAAATAAAAAAATTTGTACCTCCAAATTATAAAAAACTTAGAAAAACCACTTGCAGCCTATGCAAATGGATGAACACATAATCTATAAGATACTACAAATAAAAGCACAAATAAGTTTTTTAAATACTTTTCAAAATTTTATCACCTACCTATAAGATGGATAAGATAATGGGTAGATATTTAGATATAGATTAGATTTTGTGTTATGATTAGATTTCATCTATCATAAAGAGGATTTAATAACCAGTGTGATACTTTTTATGAAAAAACATTTACTATACTTGCTGTCCTTAACAGATAAAATTATACTACAATAAGACATAAAAAAAAATGTTGTGATAGTTGTTAAAATAACACACAATGTACTAAACATAATGCAAATACATATATGAAATATCTATAGATATAAAGAAGATGCGAAATTATAAAACTTATGTTCTAATAGAAATGGAAACAGAGTATAAGTAAAAAAAAAATTTTAAGAACAAAATGAATTCAAACAATCGGGACAAAAAAAACAAAGAAATCAATTAATATAGTAACTTTTTAGATACCAATAGAAATAATAGGAGAAAAACCCTTAAAACCTTGGGAAATAATCACATAGTATTCAAGTTAGATAAAGCTACAAATCAAGATCAAGACTCTAGAATTGTTATCAATTACAAAAGACTAAATTATAATATCCGAACAGCCGGTTATAAATTACCAGACAAAACATATTAATAATGAAAACCAAGGAAAATAATTTTTTTTAGTCAAATTTGATTGTAATCAGATATTGGAGATAAATGCATCCAATTGTATGAATGGACAGAACGTTTACCTTTCCCAGAAGGACTTTTTGAATGGTTAGTTTATGCCATTTGGGTTAAAAACAACACCTCCAATCTTCCAAGAAATGGATCAAATATTTGGATAATATAAAACATCTTGGTTTTCAGGCCTATGTAGATGACCTTTTCGTATTTTAGTACCAGATATACCGAACACTGGGACATTTACACAGTTTTTTAGTCGCTCTATGTTAATAGTGGAATACTAATTAAGCAAAAAGAAAATAGAATTATGAAATGTAAAAACTATATAAACATTTTAGACATTACTTTTAGGAGAATGAAGGTTAAACTACAACTCATAATAGCTATCCAAGCTCTCGACATGCCAGATACTTAAATATTTAAAATATTTATTACAAAAATTCCTAGGTAAATTCATTATCAAGCCTTTTATTAAAGATTTAGGAAAAATGGCCGGACATTATACCTAAGACAGGAACTAAGGGACAAAGAAACTTATTTTGAAGACATAAAATTAATACAAAAAAATAAAATAAAAAATAATAAATATTCCGATCTTAATATTGCCCTTAGAATCAGACTATTTAATACTAGAGACAGAGGAAAGTTGTGAGTGTTGGGGTTCATATTAAACAAGAAGACCACATAATCAGTTCTACAAGAATAAACAATAATGTGCTTACCAAAGTGAAAAAATTCAAGAAAGGGTAATAACGCTAGTATAAGAATTTGAAATTTTTAAGCTGTAATATAGGGTTTAAATAGTGTAGAAATTTATATTCTAAATAAACCAGAAAAATCATATAGAACAATTGTGAATCTATAGTCAATTCCATAAAAACAATGAATGAATAAACTAGCAGTAGAAGAACGTGCACATTTTTTAGATACTATAAAAATCAATTTATCAATTCATAATTTTTTGAGCTTATCAAGGGAAATGATAATAGTATTTTGCAATCAACTAAGTAGATTATTGATCAAAGTTTAAATTTTACAGATGAGACCTCTACTAACTACCTAAGACAAAGGTAAAGGGTTTCAAACCTTCACCTCAGATTTTTGCAAGACCTTACAAAACCGACAATGTTATCAAATTGGCAATTTTTAAAAAAAAAACCTCTAGATAAATTGATGATGTTCGAATAGAAAGCTACAGTTTAGACAACAAAACTTAAATAAGTATACGAGCCGTCTAACTGGACATTCTACAGACCAACCAAACGTCATCATTTTATACCGTATCAAAATATTATATGGTATATGTAGATACAATATTATTACTAATTTATGTGCTTATATTAAATCATGAGCACTCTAATTAAAATTCATGACTTTGTCATTAGCAGTTTGGATATACTACTAGGAAAATAATACTACATCTAATCTAAAGCAATCTTCATGTCATGAGCCTGGTGACCAATTCTTCTATCCCGCTTCTTCATCTTTACTTTGAAAATCAGATGTTACTTGCATGTATTAAGCATATTATATGAGTAGCATGAAGTACTTCTTAGCGCTTAGGTCACTATCTAAAAGTAAGTTTATTTGTGCTTTTCCTCTTGCATAACAACAATGGAGGAGATAGTAAAAATATAAATCGGTTGTATGAATTTATTCTTGAATGACCATGTTGTCTTTTTATTTAAGTACATCACATACCAGTATAGTAAAACAAAAATAAGAAGTACTAGAAGTTCTATACTTATTATACTAGCATATAAATCTCATGCAAGATTGAAAAATTTCTAAAAACACGTTATTTGAAGTGAACTTGCGAGCATGACCAAAAATATATTATCGACTAATTTCTCCAATTTAATTTGTTTATCTATTTTAATTTAATACAAAATTTAAGATTTGGACTACACTAGCTATTAACTTTCTATAAATAAAGGTAGATTCACTTTCTATAAAAGTAGATTTCAAAATCTAATATCCTCCCTCTATATGTAAGCAATTGGCCAAATTTTATCATCCATATAGCATAAGGTGGTAGAAAGCAAAGAAAAAGCACAAAAATTCAAAAATCTCTTTTTCTTCTTCTGTTCTCTCAAAATCTTCAAAATCTCTTGGTTGATCCTGATACAACAATTTTCAAAGAATTTTATATCTCTTTTAGTTTTCTCTCATGAGTTGAGCCTTTTCCCCCCTATTTGGATCTTCTAAGTAAATCCTCTACTTATAGTCTATAGTTAAAGAAGTGAATTTCTATAAAATTTCTAATTGAAGTTTGTTTTATAAGATACATGAAACTTATAGATCAAATCTAATTATTTATTTTGATAGATTTGAGTGTTGAAATTCGTAGAAAAAATTATTTTGTTATTTGGCAAAACCCCCACCCTAACACTTTTCACCACTTTTACCATTTTATTCCAGTCCTATATGCCCAAGTACAGGTATGGATAAATAAACATATTATTTTTTTGTGATATTTTTTGAACTTGATTTTTGTTTATAGTAACTGCGATCAACAACAACTACAACTTTATTAGCCATTTGCTCCGAGAACGGTTTGACCAATTCGCTTGGTCATGGGGATGCCGACATGCTTGAAGTACTAACCTTGCATTCATCCAAAGACAACCCCAATATTTGAAGATCATTCCTCAAATCTTCATTATTTACGTGATTCGGGTGTGTGCTAATTCCTTAATATATCTATATTATATATATATCTCTATTTATAGATATGATATATATATATATTATATATATATCTATATATATTACTTCAAATTCTTTGTTTATATAAGTTTAACTTCCTCGCATATTAAGATACCCGCATTTTAAATATATATTTTATTCATAACGTTTTTTATTTTGGTTTTAGTATGTGTCCAAAAGTGACGATAGAATGATAAAACACACAACCCCAGTGCTAATGCTTCATTTTATAAGAAGTCACTGATTCATCATTAAATAACTCGGAGATGTATGTAAGCATGGGAGAAGAACGGCAGTGGTTGTCATTACACCAACAACACTGGGGATATTCTTTCTCAAAAGTGTTCCATGATCAGATTCTTTCCCATTTGGGGAAAATCGCAATTTAAAAAGTGAAATCCTGAGTTTCAAGAATGAAAGAATAGAACAGGATAGAATATACTACCAAGTGTGGGATAGATTCAAAGTCCATGCTGAGGTTCCGCTTTCCCACCAAGCAACCGGTGCTTGTACATACTTTATTGGGGCCTTGAACCGACTCACAATTTCTCGCATTATACATGTGGCCCTTTTGAAAAGATTTAGGTGATTTTTTGTTTCATCTGTATTCCAAACATCTTAAAGACAAACTTTGAACTCTTTTGTAAGATAACAAAGTTTAGAATATTTTCACAACTGAAAATTAAAAAATGTAGCAAACTAGAAACATATTTAAAAAATTATACGAAATATTTTTCTTAACGAATAATTGTTGTTAATATGTGTCAAAGAATCTTAACTGATTTCCAACAAACTTTGCCAGACATACGAAGTTACCAAGTTTATGAACCCTTAAGAAAAGAATAGAAGAACTGACATTAATTCAGCAAATCTAAAATTTGTAAAACAACGTACCACCGAATCTGAAAAAATTTTAATAGGAAAAAGATCAAGTCTACTGAATATCAAGATCAAAGTGTCCCCATAAGGAAATTAAATTCCCCCTAGTTCCGAGTTTGATTTGGAATATGACTCCCAGATTAAATGATCTCAATACACCATATTATAGATCCCAAAACTCCGGTGTCAGCGAACCACTCAACGTTATAAAGAACACTTAGCCACAGATTTAGTAGTGTGAAGAAGAAGTCGATGAATTTCTATATAAAATGAAATAGAAATCTCTCAATTTACAACAAAAACAAAGGGTAGTGCGAAACGGTTTTTTAATAGAAAACACAGGGTAAGTGGCGAACAATTCTTATTGTGCCTTACCACGTAAAGGTCACAAACCTTTGAAAACGTCACAATCTTCAGAAAGGTTCGTCACCTTTTCATAAAAGTCACAACTTTCCATAAGAAAGTCCACATCTTTTCATAAAAGGGTCGCATAATAATGCCAACGGTTTTGGGCCAAAATAGATATGTATCAGAAATTTCGGAGTCTTTCAGTCTTTCAACTTTTTTTTCAATCACCGACCTTATCTAGCACAAACCATATCCAAAGAACATTGTAGAGCTAGCGATAACATGTCTCTTTTGAAATATTTCTAAGAGACTGCTCTCTACATAGTAAATACATATCCACTTGTGATTTTACCTTTCATTGTCTGATGATTCAATTGTGCAATCACTATATCTTCAATATTGTTATAATGCAAGACCTAGTTTTACGTATTATTTTGTAAATCTCCACTCTATTTATTGTCCATCTAATGAATTTATTTGGGATCACTTGTGAACGACTCAGTTAAAATGCAATTATATATCTGATTGAAAACACACTATATGATATACATCATGCTTCCCAAAACTGTATCACAATTCATTGGAGTCACTTTTGTTTTTTTCACTTTTTTGAAATGACAAAGCTCACATTTTATTGTAGATTGACAATATTGACATCCAAATATCTTTCAATGGCAATGAGACCGGTGAATGCTTAAGCATTATGGAGTTCTACGACTTCTTATATCTAAGATCTCGCATTCGTAACGCCAATAATTTATTTCACTTGCTTTAAAATTAGCATACGTTTTTGTAGCATTTATGTCATTAGTGTTCTCTATTGATGATCAATATATCACACAATATTACAAACAAACAATGACCTTATGATTTTAATGTGAACACATTTATCATTTCCATTTCCTCGTTCTGCAATCCACTTGCCGACATGGTTTAAAAAATAACCAAATTAAATGTCATTGCTCCCTGTTTGGGTGCTTCCACATAATTTGGATTAACAAGTTCACAACACTTCTTCTTTTATTTACCCACCCAGGACCCACAAACTCTCGGGTCGGGTTGTTTCATGTAAATTTTCTTTTCTTCCTCCAATTCTCATTTAAGAAGTTCTTTTCCCCACTCATTGGGGCGGATGATGAATTTGGGTCATATACCACATCTATAATTTTTTGCATCAAGAATGGATGTAATTCTAATTACTAACGAGTATGTATATGACAAGATTACAACCTTGGGTTTTTTTTTCGTCTAAAAAAGCCTTTGACACAAAGTCCTTGCTTTAATATTTTCCAACAGTTTTTTCCATCACTGTATTTTCCTTCTAAAGATTAACTTGAACCTAAAGGTTTATTTTTCTTGAAGAAGATTATTAACTAACTTCCAATATTGTTTCTTTACATGACACATCTTTTCAAAGAAGACTACAGAATACAACAGAAATGTTACAAAAATCCTATTCGAAGGAGTAAATGGTCCTTTAAATTTTTGTTAGAGCCTCTGAATCTCTTATTAAGTACATTCTCCTTTGCAATTTCCTAGGTCGTTTAGACCCTTTCTCTATACTACTTACTCAAGTCCTAATTTTAAGGTCCACAGTCATAGTGCCTATTTAATACTTTTAGAATAAGGAACGTGGACTTTTGACTAGTTAGATACCCCCAACCCCCACACTTTGAAATTTCACGTTGGAATTCCTTTCCTTTTTATTTCTCATATGGAAAATATTGTATTCCTGATAAAAAAAAATCGCTTTTCTTTCTAAAAAGACAACTTTTTGTTGTTCCCTTTTTTCATCAGTAGGAATAGTTTCCTCCACACAATTTTGTGTAAACCCGCAACATATAAATAATAGCATTGCAATCCATCATTTCTTTCCAAACGTTGATTTTTTTCATTGATTGAGTGACTATGGTATAGTTTGATGGTATTTCCATTTCTTCCAAAACATATTTCTGCACATGAGATTTATACTCTCCATTCTTATCCCTTTCTTATATTTTTCACATCTGATTTTCACTTCGATATTACAACAATTGTCGAAACCTTTCTAATTGAGGCATCCTTACCATTCAGCAAATAGACATAGTCCATTTCTAATGCAATTCTCAATAACAGTAACAAATTACTTTTTTCCCACCATGAGATGGTGTTACTTCATATCGACAAATTGTCAGTGTAAATCAATTCTAAGGGATTAGATTTATTTCATCAACAGATTTATAAGAATGCTCAACATAACTTAGATTTCACAAAAACTTGACATTTTATTTATTGCACGCAAAGTTAAGCAAAACTTTCTAAGTTGATTAGTTTTCCTTACAAGAGTTTGTAATTGACTGCCTCAAGTGTTCATGTCAGCAAACATTGACTCAAAGCAAGTAAGAACAAATAAAAACAAATTGAGTTGAAACTATTCGCGAGGTAGTTTTTTTCCTCACTAAATTTTTGTTCCTATTTTTATTACATTTTGTGTGATACAACCCTTTGGTTTGAGATTGGTCAAATGTCCTTTTCAGAAAGACATTCATACCTTTTCAATATGAGTGTTATAGACTACAATGAACAAGTTTTTCATTCAAATCGCTTCAATAAAGACAATATAGTCAAATGTTTTTTTACAAAAAACATAACAAATGCTATTCACCAATATCAAGTCTATGCAAATACGTTTTTATGGACAAAGAACACATATCTTTTCATGAAAATCACAACATTTTAATTGATATTTTTTTTTCATAAAAAAAACAATTATTTTGAAAAAGTTATAATTATATGAATTTGGAGTGTTTCATACTAGTTCACAATATACTATAGTAAGAGAGAAACTCAACAATCACAATACCAAATATCTCTCCACGATTTTGTGTTATAAACATATACAAAATTATCATTAAATGTCTATTTTTTTGCCTCCAAAAAAAAAAAAAAAATAAAGTTACATTACGACATGAACCAAGTCTAATCATAATCACAAACCCCCATATTTCAAATTGTGATCTCAAAATATTTTTTACGTATTTGAAATAGTTTTTTTCACATATGTTAATGTTGGAAACTTTTCTATCTAGAAGAATTATAGTTGTCTGCAATTCTCTTTGACAATGTTTAACACAATGTCAAAGTTCATTCCATAGGAGACCGAAAAAGCATATCACAAATTCAAGTCACTGGTATTTTTTCTCTATCAAAATAGACATCCACTTAAATGCACCACACTGCTTATTTTGGTGAAGTTTTATATTCTTCAAACCCAATTTGCATAGTCCAATTTACCAGAGTATAAAAGCACAAAAAGTTTTTTTTTTCCAAACAGATCACACATATTTCCTTTTATCACATAGAAATGTTTTTCTCATCAAATAGTCCTGGTCCAACTATAAGACATTTTGACATACTTTTATCTAAAAAAAAATATTCATCTCTTATTTTTGCAACTCAGAATTTTAAAAGTAATCAATATTTGCGAAGTATTCATTCCCAACATTGTTTGGCAGATGATTTTTCCAAAGATACCCTACTAAAAAAATCAAGATGTAACTCTCAGAAACTATTTTTCCTCCTAGATAATTTAATAAGAAGGTTACCCTGATAATTTTAAAACAAAAAAACGGAATACCAATAAATTTCTGATACATGCCTCACTTTCGCCTTCGACCATTGCTAAACAAGCACAAAACGAATTATGGAGAAGTAGTGCATTTATCTTCCTACTTTCAATGATCAAATCTCTCAATTAATAGAATACAAAATACTAACAGTATATTAATTTTCCTTAAGATTGTTGTTTCATCTTGTCTTCCAAACATACTTAGAACAAAACATTGAATCATCTTTGTAAGATAACAAAGTTTTAAGAACCTTTTCACAACAAAAATTAAATTAGTAGTAAACAAGAATCAGAAACAGATTTAAAAAAATATACGAAATATTTTTCTTAAAGAAGAATTGTTTTTATATGTGTCTAAAAAAAATCTTACTAATTCCAAACAAAAGTTGCAGAACATGAAGTACCAATTTTTAATGAACTCAGTGAAGAACCAAAGAAACTAGAAGACTTGAAACTTAATTCACAAATCTAAACAAATTTGTAAAACAACGTACCCGAGTCGAAAAAAATTTAATAGGAAAAAGATCAATTCCACTAAACTCACAAGTTTCCCGTAAGGAATTATTCCCTCTATTATCCGAAGGTTTGATTTAGAATATGATCTCCCCCAAGGTAAAATGACTCATCATCCATAATATAGATACAAAACTCCGGGGTCGCGAACCCTCAACGGTAGTAATGAACACTTAGAATACTAGATTAGTAGCTTGAAAGGAGTACACATGAATTCTATATTAAAAAATGAGAGGAATCCCTCAATTTATAGAAAACAAAGGTAGTGGCTAAAAGGTTATTTATAGAAAACAAAGGTTAGTCCGAAAAGGTTCTTATATTGTGTGCCTCCGGAGGAGGTCAAACCTTTTGAAAGTCCCAATCTTTCAGAAAGGTCGTCACCTTTCATAAAAGTCCACAACTTTTCCCATAAAGTCCAGCTTTCATAAAAGTTCCATCTTTTCATAAATTCGCAACTTTTCATAATAGTCCACAATTTTTTCATAAAGGTGCGCAACCATTGCATAAAAGTCACAACCCATTGATAAAAGCCGCAACTCTTCATTTTTCATTCACACCTTTTGAAAGCCCAACATTTTTTCGCAATGTTGAATAAAATTTCACTAGGAAACCCAAAATGGAATGGAGAAGGTGCGAGACTTATGGTACAAAAGACTGTGGGGATGTTGGAAGTTGATGTGGTAACTGCACTGATTGTTTTCATGCAAAATATGATGAACACACATTTCAGAAATATGAACTTGGGGCAATACCAAACCGAAGTCGGATGTCAATCACGTTGGACCCTAAAATGGAGGAAACAAATAAAGAATAAAATAAGAAAAATCTAAGGCAATCATTTTTTAGAGGATCCAATGTGAATGCGACAATATATAGTTTGAAGGATACGAGGATGGAAGAATGGATCGGGGAGATGCCCTTGAAGATCACTTACCCAGCTCTGGAAAGACATGAGTGGAGAACTGTCACCGGATTTGATCCAAAAAACAACATAGATAAATTGTGAGGTCCATATATAGAGATTAAGTCTTCAGTTATATAATTAAAATATTTCAGAAGAACGAAAACCATGAGATATATAGAAATTGAATACTATTTTACTCTAAGTATTACAAGAAACCATAGAGGGAGATAACTACATAATACAGGTTTGAAAATGAATTAAGATTTTACTCAATGTTTCAAACTTCAACCTTTTTTTCTTTTTCCAAACTTCAACCTTTTTTTCTTTTTCCATTTTAAAAATGTTATAAGTAAAGGTGCAGCTACAACTATAAGCATCAGTTACGAACGTTGTCATGTTTAACGTTGTCTCAACATATATATTATATGGTGTATATAGATATAGTATAAAATAAAAACATGTTAGAATTTGAAATGAACTTACTAGCATGACTTAAGAAATATTATCAACTACACTCTTTCATTTCAATTTTTTTGTCTGTTTTAGTTTGATATGAAATTTAAGAAAGTACAAATAACTTTTGAATCTTGTGATTTTAAACTAAAGATGTGTCGAATGTACTAAAATGTCCTTTAATCTTATAATTTTAAACATAAATTGTAAAAGGTTAGAATTAAATGGGGGACTAAATGATTTTGTCTGTATCACGAAAAATAGTCAAGACTAGTTATTTTGAACTTAAATTGGTAGATTATCTACATCTTGCTTATCTACTACATAAGTAATCCATAGAGGTATTCTAAATTTAATATTTTCTCTCTGTATTTAACTATTTGGTCAATTTTTATCCTTTATTTATTTAGTGTAATGTGGTAGAAAAAAAAAAGAGAAACCAAAGAAAGAGAACAAAAATATTTTCTTGTTTTCTCTCTCAAAATCATCACAGGCTCAGAGATGGATTCTGAGATAATTTGTAATGTAGATGTTCCTTCGGCCTATGTTGGCCTCAGAATTCTCTTAATTGATCCTGATTCAACTTCTTTATCAAATATAGCAGCAATTCTTGAAGAACATTCCTTTAAAGGTACATTTTATGTCTCTTTTAGTTTTCTCTCATACGTGTTAGAGCTTTTTCCCCTAATTTTTGTTAGATCTTCGAGTTAAATTTGTACTTATAGTCTGTAGTTAAAGAAGTGAATTAATGTAAAATTTCTGATTGAAGTTTGTTTTGTAAGATATACGAAATTTTTCGATCAAATTTAATTTATTTTTTTGGGTAGATTTGAGTGTTGAAATTCGAAGAAGAAAATTACTTTATTATTGAAAAAAAAAAGAGAGCACATGAGCAAACACTTTTATTGAAATTTTAACCTGTTTTTATTCTGTAGACTAAGTGCATATATAGATGAATAAATTACAATAGTGCTTATTAAGCTTGTTAGATTTTTATCATGAAAATATCGCACAATATACATAATTTTTTATATTTTCTGATCTTGATTTTTGTTAATAGTAACTGCGATCGAACAAGCCACTGTAGCTCTATCCATTCTCCGGGAACATATCGACCAATTCGACTTGATCATGGTGGATGCCAACATGCTTGAAATGGACTAATTTTATATGTGTTTTTTTGCCAAAATTTTAAATTGTTAATGTATTTTTTACCGTTTATGTCCATTTTTAAATAATATAACATTTTATTCCCATCTGTTTCATTTTATATGATACAAGTGGATTTTTAGGAAAGTCACTGGAATTTTTTATGATTCCTCACTATTTTTTAGTTGTCCATTTTCTTGTGATTCATGTACTACTTTTTAGTTCTTACGTCATTTTCATTGCAAACAATCTATGGCAAGTTTCTTTTGTTTATGATTAAAATAAAGGAATCAACCAAACCAAATTTCATAACGGTTTTTAATTATTTTTCTAAAAATATCTTGAATTGTTACATTTACATTGATATTTTAAGCTTCTTTTTTATTATTTTTAAATATCACAATTTGAATTAAACGAAGAATTAAAGTTTTCAAATCATTATATTTTTATATTAAATTAACATATTAAAAAAAAAAAAAAAAAATAAAACAAAAAAAAAAATTAAAAAAAAAACAAAAAATACAAAAAAAAAAAAAAAAAAAAAAAACAAAAAAAAAAAAAACAAAAATAAAGCACCAAAAACATAAAAACAAAAAAAAACAAACCCCAACTACCCCCCCCACCCCCCTTTCACCCCCAAAACCCCACCCCCCCCACCCTCCCCGCCCCCCTCCCGCCGGACTCCTCCACCAATCCCCTCGGCGCCCCTCCCTTACCCGCCCCCCAGGAAAGCCCCCCCCCCTCCCTCCCCCGCCCCCTCTTCCCCCCCCCCCCACCCGCCCTTTCCCCCCCCCCCAGCGCGCCCTCTCCACCGCCTACCGCTCTTTTTACCCATGTCCCCGCCCCCCGAAACTAAAAACATATAAACATTTACATCTTTTATAACTCCACTTATAATGCACCCAATTACATAGAAATGAAACCAAAATGAATATTTTTTTAAAATATTTGAAAAGTTTATTTCAAAATAACAAGCTATATTTCATTTTTAATATATAATCCCCTCCTTTTCCAATTATTGACTTATTTTTTTATTTTATCCTCAAAACAAATACACTACTAATTTTAATTTTTTTTATATCGCAATATTTATAGATCACAAAATTTAAAAAGATTTAATACACCAAATTAAATAGACATATAAATTTTAGTTTTATTTTTGATTGTTCCTCTCATATTATATTGTGTAAATTATTAAGAGCTAATTGTAATATAATTTATTTACTTTCATATAATGAATAATTCACAATAATTCATAAAAAAATGGAGAAATCAAAAATGAGTTAATACTTATAATAAATAACTAAAAGAGTTTCTAGAACCATTTTAATTTTTTGTGTTATTGGCAATTTTTTTTGTTTGCATTAAGTTACATTTTTTAAACCTTTGTATCATCATTCACTTTCATATATGAAAGATGTTTCTAGAATTATTTTATCTTGATAGATTTTTTTAGAAGGGGAATCAATTTACATTTTAATTCTTGTGTCCTTTATACAAGTTATCATCCTATTCATTTTTTATTTGTAACATTACTTTTTAAACATCTTTTTCTTTAATTCAATCTAATATATAGTTTAATTCTTATCACCCTTATTTATTTTCCAAAGTATTCAATTAAGAGCAAAATAAAAATGAAAATAATTATTTCATGATAACAATTTTTTATGTAAAAAGTTAGGCATTTTTTTTGATCAAGCTCCTTCATAGAAAAAATATTAAGACTTCCCAACACTGAAGTACTTAGTCAAAATCGAGTACCAACAAATTAGATATCACAATAACTCATAAAAGAACGATAGTGAAGAATAACAATACCTTGTAATATGTTTCTACAAACTATTTAATCTTTTTGTTATCATTTCTCGGTAGATTTGTTATTGTGAAGCTACATTTTTACCCTTGATCATTTATTCACTTTGTATAAAGAAAGAGATTTCAGAAATTTTATTTCTTTCTAAGAGATTTTTGTAGACAATTACTTTTGCCCCTGATCGTCCTTCATTCACTCTTCTTTATAATAGAAAATACAATATATTAATAGAAAACTATTAACTATTCAAACACATTTATTTTAATTAGTTTCAAAATTTTCTTTTCAAAGTCATGTAAAAACCAAGCTTAACATTCATTACTGTTTGTTTAATTAATAGAAACTCTCATATGAACAAAATTATAATAATAATCCTTATGAGCCCAACCAAAATTAAGACATGTTGGATTATCTAGCTTTTTTCATTTTGCCCATAAATTACACATTATTATTTTGCCCTTAAATGAGTTAAATTACTAACATGTCATTGTTCCCGTCTCTCTATCTCTTCTATATAGTAGTATATATATATATATATATATATATATATATATATATATGTGGTCAAATTCTTCTTTGTTTTATATAAGTTTTCTAACTTCCTAGACTATATTGATACCGTTATTTAATATATATTTGTTCTTAATTTGTAATTTTTATTTTTTTTTTTTAAAATTTTAGTGATGTCTCCAAAGGTGACGATGGAAATGATGAAACAAGCACAAGCACAAGGGATATGCTTCATTTATAAGAAGTCGATGATTTCATCATTGAAACTCGGGGATGTATGGAAGCATGGGGAAGAAAGGCAGTTGTTGTCATTAGAGCCAACAAGCTCAATCACAACTTGGGATGATCTTTCTCAAATGTTCTTGATCAGATTCTTTCTCATTTGGGAAAATCGCAAAATTAAAAAGTGAAATCCTGAGTTTCAAGAAAAGAGCGGGAGAGAATATATAACAAGTGTGGGGATGTTGGAAGTTGATGTTGTAACTGCACTGATTGCTGTCATGCAAAATATGATGAAAACGCATTTCAGAAATATTAACTTGGGGCAACACCAGACTGAAGTCGGATGTCAATCACGTTGCACCCTAAAATGGAGCAAACAAATAAAGAATAAAATAAGAAAAATCTAACGCAATCATTTTTTAAGAGGATCATATGTGAACGCGACAATATATAGTTTGAAGGATTCGAAGAACATAGATAAATTATGAGGTCCATATAGAAGGAGTAAGTCTTCAATTATATAAATAAAAAATTTCAGAAGAACGAAATCCATGAGATATATAGAAATTGAATACTATTTTACTCTACGTGTTAGAAGAAACTATAGAGGGAGATAACTAATTAGAGGCTTGAAAGTGAATCAAAATATTACTCAATGTTTCAAACTTCAACCTTTTTTTCTTTTTCCATTTTAAAAATGTTATAAGTAAAGGTGCAGCTAGAACTACAATCATCGGTTTACGTTATCAATTTAATATTGCCTCAAAATATATATTATATGATGTATATAGATCAAATATTATTACTATTTATGCACATATATTAAATCATAAGCACTCCCATTAAAATTTATACTTTACCACTAGCCGTATGGATATACTGCTAGGAAAACAATACAACAACTAACTACTATTACTACATCTAATCTAAAGCAATTTGAGATGGGCTTTATGAATTAATCTTCAATGGTCGTATTGTCTTTTTATCTAAGTATATCATTTAGCAATATAGTATAAAATAAAAACATGTTATTTGAAATGAACTTACTAGCATGACTAAAGAAATATTATCAACCACACTCTCCATTTAAATTTTTTTTGTCTGTTTTAGTTTGATATGAAATTTAAGAAAGTAAAGATAACTTTTGATTCTTGTGATTTTAAACTAAAGATGTGTCGAATGTACTAAAATATCCTTTAATCTTATAATTTTAAACATAAATTATAAGAGGTTAGAATTAAATGGAAGACTAAATGATTTTGTCTGTATCACGAATAATAGTCAAGACTAATTATTTTGAACTTAAATTGGTAGATTATCTACATCTTGCGTAACTATATATCCCTTAGATATTTACTTCCTAAGTAATCCATAGAGGTATTCAAAATTTAATATTTTCTCTCTATATTTAACTATTTGGTCAATTTTTATCCTTTATTTAGTGTGAATTGGTAGAAAAAAAAAAGAGAAACCAAAGAAAGAGAACAAAAATTCAAAAATATTTTCTTGTTTTCTCTCTCAAAATCATCACAGGCTAAGAGATGGATTGTGAGATAATTTGTAATGAAGATGTTCCTTCGGCCTATATTGGCCTTAGAATTCTCTTAATTGATCCTGATTCAACTTTTTTAAAAATATAACATCAATTCTTGAAGAACATTTCTTTAAAGGTACATTTTATGTCTCTTTTAGTTTTCTCTCATATGTGTTAGAGCCTTTTTCCCTAATTTTTGTTAGATCTTCGAGGTAAATCTCTACTTATAGTCTGTAGTTAAAGAAGTGAATTAATGCAAAATTTCTGATTGAAGTTTGTTTTGTAAGATACATGAAATTTATCGATCAAATCTAATTATTTATTTTGGTAGATTTGAGTGTTGAAATTCGAAAAAAATATTATTTTGTCATTGGCAAAAAACAAAATTAAAACTTTTAGCAAATTTTAACATGTGTTCCAGTCATATATGACCAAGTACAGGTATGGATAAATAAATTACAACATATTATTTTTTTGTGATATTTTCTTAACTTGATTTTTGTTTATAGTAACTGCGATCAAATAAGAAACTACAACTTTATCCATTCTCTGAGAACAGATTGACCAATTCGACTTGGTCATGGTGGATGCCAACATGCTTGAAATGGACTACCTTGAATTCATCCAAAGACAAACCAATTATTTGTAAGATCATCTCCTCAAAATCTTAATTATTTTACGTGATTCGGTGTGTTGCTATTCGTTTATATATATATAGTATCTATATATATATATAATATATATTATATTATTTGGGTCAAATTCTTTGTTTATATAATTCTAACTTCCTCGACCATATTAGATACCGCATTTAATTAATATTTTATTCATAAGTTTTTTATTTTGGTTTAGTGATGTCTCCAAAAGTGACGATAGAAATGATAAAACAAGCACAAACACAAGGGATATGCTTCATTTATAAGAAGTCACTGATTTCATCATTGAAACTCGGAGATGTATGGAAGCATGGGAGAAGAAAGGCAGTGGTTGTCATTACAGCCAACAAGCTCAATCACAACTTGGGATGATCTTTCTCAAATGTTCATGATCAGATTCTTTCCCATTTGGGGAAAATCGCAAATTAAAAAGTGAAATCCTGAGTTTCAAGAAAAGAACGGGAGAGAATATATACCAAGTGTGGGATAGATTCAAGTCCATGATGAGTTGTCCGCGTTACCACCAAGCTAACTCGGTGCTTGTACATACCTTCATTAGGGGCCTTGAACCGACTACAAAATTTTGCTCGCAGGTAGACATGCCTTGGAAAAGATTTAGGATGAGTTTTTTATTGTTCATCTTGTATTCCAAAAATACTTAGAACAAAACTTTGAACATCTTTATAAGACAACAAAGTTTAAGAATATTTTCACAACTTGAAATTAAAAATAGTAGCGAAACTAGAATCAGAAACAGATTTAATAAAAATATATGAAATATTTTTCTTAACGAAGAATTGTTGTTAATATGTGTTTAAAGAATTTTACTGATTCCGACAAACTTTGCAGAAACACGAAGTTACCAGTTTAATGAACCCGGAATAACAATGAGAAGAGAAGAACTGAAATTCATTCACAAATTCCCCCCCCACCCCCCCACCACCCACCCCCCCCCCCCACTTGTGTTTTGGTTTTTGTTGGTTTTTTTGGTTTTTTTTTATGTTTTTTTTTTTAAAAAAGAAGGTAAACCAAAAGACCACCAAAAAAAAACAATGTTTTTTGTTTTTTGTTTTTTTTGTTTGTTTTTTGGTGAGTTTTGTTTTTTTTTTTTGGGGGTTTGGATGTTTTGTGCGTGTTTTGTGGTTTTTGGCTTTTTTTTTCGTTTAGTATGTTGTTTTTTTTTGTGTTTTTATTCTGTTTTCACTATTTGTTTGTTCCTGTTGATTGTTGTTCTTCTGGGTTTTGGTTTTTTTCGTGTTGGTTTTTTTAATGTTGTTTTTGATATTTTTTTGGTATGTTTGTGGTCTTTTGTTTGTTTTTTTTTCTTTGTTATTCTTTTTTTTTTTTTCCTTGGGTTGCTCTTTGGTTGTTTTGTGGATTGTAAATGAGATCTTATGTTATTATCCCCTTCCTCCTCTTCCGCCTTTCCTTTTTATAGGAAAAGATCAAGTCCACAAACTCACAGTGTCCCCTTAAGGAAATTAATTCCCTTTAGATCCGAGGTTTGATTTGGAATAGGCCCTCACCGGGTAAATTGATCTCAATCATCAGAGTATAGATACAAACTCCGGTGTCAAACGAACCCCTCAACGATGCAAAGTAACTTAAATACTAGATTTATTAGTAGTGAAGCAGTCATGAATTCTATATTAAAATGAAGAAACATATCCCTCATTTATAGAAAACAAAGGGTAGTGCGAACCGGTTATTTATAGAAAACAAGGGTAGTGCAAAAGGTTCCCATTGTGCCTTACCCGAAAATGTCACAAACCCTTTTGACAAGTCCAATTTTAAGAAAGGTCGTCACCTTTCCTAAAAGTCACAAACTTTCCATAAAAGTCACATCTTTGTCATAAAGTCACAACTTTTCATAAAAGTCACAATTTTGCATAAAAGGCGCATATTTATAAAAGTCACACTCTCCACTCTTTATAAAGTTGCCAACTCTATTTTCTATTCACCCTTTTTTAAATCCGACATCCCCCGCATGAATGAGGAATGACTCGAAGATAGAGACGGACAAAGTTATGTGTACTTTACAAGCAAGAATTAATTGTATCTGATAAGTAGTTTCCCCTTGAACTTTTTTTAGTGACCATATGTTCGGATGTACATTGGTCAATCAGTAATGCGATAGCTTTGAACCATCGAACTTTGGTGTATACCTAGACAAACATATGTCACACAATTAACCCTTTACTGTTAGGTTCTTATGATTGTTTCTTTTTAGCAATGAACACCTCCTGGTTTCCATGAGTGATAGAGAGCTGGGCTTTCGACAATCATCTTCTTTGAAGCGGCTTACACTTCACACTCACATAGATGATTCCTAACCGTGTTATAAATCGCGTAGATACACTATTTTGGTCAACTCTGTCAAACTTAGGCAATCATTAAACCATTACGCTTGATTAACTCCATTAAACAAGCCTTAATGTTGTATCCTTGTCCCTGGGCATTGTCCTTCATCGTGAGAATGGATTGAGTTTGTTGACATGACGAACGTCAATTCCCACCACAACTTGTTTTTCTGCCTTGAATCTAGGCTCTTGGATCTCCATTATGCTACATAGAGTTACCCGCATGAATGACTTGTCCTAGCGTAACATTCATTCCCTTAGATGATATTTTTAACTTCTCGCTAGTTATGCCTTTTTGTAATGGATCCTACACTTATCCTTGGACTCTACAGAGTCCAATTTCTGATAATTTCACTAGAGAAGTAGTTTTCTAACGTTTTTTGTATGTTTAAGGAAAAGTGAGATAAGTAATCATGTCTATGTCTTAATAGACGAGACTTTCCGTATATGTCATGCTCATCCCTACCTATTACAACATCTTAACTGTGAAGTTGTATGCATACAGCCAATGGTTTGGGCCAAATAGAATTGGGGGGATCACGAAATTTAGAGTCTTTTCAACTTATTCACCGACCTATCTAGAGCCCCTAGCTCAAAGAACATTGTAGAGCTAGCGATACATGTCTCTTTGAAATATTTCTAAGATACTGCTCCTTCTCAATAGTAAATACATATCCACTGTGAATTTTACTTCATCCGTCCGATGATTCAATTTGCATCACTATAGTCTTTCAATTAATCTTCCATATTGTTATAATGCAAGACATAGTTTTAAGGTATTATTTTCAATACGCCAACTCTATTTATTGTCATCTAATAATTATTTGGGATCACTGTTGAAACGACTCCATTTTAAAATAGTAAATGTTATATCTGATTTGCATCACATATGTTACATCATGCTTCCCAAAAACTTTAGCACAATTGGATTTGTGAGTCACTTTTTTTTTCACTCTTTGTGAAATGCAAAGCCTCACATTTATTGAAGATCTTGACAATATGAATCCAAATATCTTATCTTTTCAATGCAATAGCCGTGAAAAATGCTAAACATTTGAGTTCTAACAAATTCTTATATCTAAGATCGGCATTAGTAACTCCAATATGTTCATTCCACGTGTTTTATAGCATACGTTTATAAGCAATTTATGTCATTATTGTCTCTACTATTGATGATCAACATAAATCACCAATATCCAACAAACAATGAACCTTATGATTTTTAATGTGAACACATTTATCATTTTCCATCATTCTTCAATCTATTTGCCGCCATGGTTTGATCAAATTATGTCATTATGTTTTGGTGCTCTCCATAAATTTGACTTAACAATTTCACACTTTCTTTTATTTACCAGGACCACAAAACTCTTAGGTTGTTTCAGGTAAAATTTCTGTTCTTCCTCTAATTCTACTTTAAGAAAGTTCTTTCACTTCATTTGATGAAATTTGGAGGTCATATACCACACTAATAGTTTTCATTGAATGGATATAATTCTAATTCTAACGAGTTATTATATCGCACAAGATCAAACTTAACTTCCAATATGTTTATTGACCACCATCTTTTCAAAGATGAGTCACGAAGACCAGAATGTTACAAATCATATCGAAAAGGAAATAAATGTCCTTTAAACATTTTGTTAGCCTCTGAATCTATTTATTAAGTACTTATCCTTTTCTTTCCTCGCCTTTTAACCTTTCCTTTCCTCTAGACTAAAACTTACCAAGTCTAATGTTACGGTCCACCTTTATGGTCCTATTTTAATACTTTAGAAATAGGAACTTGTATTTGACTAGTTTCCCCCACACACTTTGGGGATATTTCAGTTGGATTTCCTTCCTTTTTGATTTCTCAATGGAAAGATTGTATTCTGATCCAAAAAATCATTTTCTTTCTAAAAAGACAACGTTTTGTTGTTTCCCATTTTTCAGTAAGGATCTTTTCCGCCACCAAGTTTTTATGTAAACCCGAACATAAATAATGCCTCCATAATTTTCTTTCAAACGTTCGATTTTTGTCATTAGAGTGAGGTGACAATGGCCGTAGTTTGTTGATATTCCCACTTTCCAAATATATTTCTGCCATGATATTTATACTCTTCATTCTTAGCACTTCTTTATATTTTCACCACTGATTTTCAACTCGCATATACATTGTCTAAACATTTCTAATTGCTTCATCCTTACCATTCAGCAAATAGACGTATCCATTTTCTAATGCAATTCTCAATAAAAGTAACAAATACTTTTTCCCACCATGAGATTGGTGTTAATTCATATCACCAAATGTTCATGTAAAATATCAATTTAAGGGATTAAAATTCCTTTCAAACAGATTTATAAGAATGCTCAACATACTTAGATTTCATAAAAACTTGACATTTTATTTATTGCACTTAAAGTTTAAGTCAAAAATTCTAAGTTGATTATTTTTCCTTACAAGGTTTTGTATTGACATGCCTCAAGTGTTCATGTCACAAACATTGACTCAAGCAAGTAAGACAAATACAAACATTGAGTTTCGAAAAACTATCGCGAGGTATCTTTTTCCTCACTATATTTTGTTTCCTATTTCTTTAACAATTTTGTGGTGATACAAACATTGTTGAGTATTGCAATGTCCTTTTCAGAATGACAGTTCCATAACTTTCAATATATTGTTATAGAACAACCCAAGAAACAAGTTTCATTCATCGGGTTCAATAAAGCAATATAGTCCAAATGTTATTTCAACAAAACATAACAAATGACATTCACCAATATTCATGTCTATGCAATACTTTTTATTATAAGATATATCTTTTTATGAAAAATCACAACATTTTAAGTGATATTTTTTTTCATAAAAGAACATAATTATTTTTGAACAAGTAGATATAAATTTGGATGTGTTCATACTAGTCACCATATAATACTAGTAATAGAGAAACTCAACAATCCAATACCAAATATACTCCAAGAATTTTTGTGGGTATAACACAATCAAAGGATCTTAATTTTTCATATTCTTTTGCTCAAAGTTAATTAGACACCAAGTCTAATCACTAAGCAAATAACCCCCACATTCAAATGTTATCTCAAAAATATTTTTTTAAGTATTGAAAATAGTTTTTTTCACCTATTTTAATGTTGAACATTATTCTACGAAAGAAGATAGTGCTGCAATTCTTTTGTCAATGTTTACAATGTCAAAGTGCATTCCATAGAGACCAAGATCACAAATTCTAAGTCCCACCAGTATTTTTTCTCCTATCATAAATAGACATCCCACTTACTACTGTACAATACTGACTTATTTTTTGTGAAGTTTTTATATTCTTTAAAAAACATTGCAATAGTCCAATTTATCCACGAGTCATAAATCATACAAAACTCTTTTTTTTTAAAACAGAATTAACAAATCTTCTT
The DNA here is from genome assembly GCA_027704765.1 of Solanum habrochaites. NCBI lineage: Eukaryota > Viridiplantae > Streptophyta > Magnoliopsida > Solanales > Solanaceae > Solanum > Solanum habrochaites. The sequence goes on along the minus strand of JAKWJA010002499.1, from coordinate 55,026,993 downwards.
TATTCGCATAGAAATGTTTTTCTCATCAAATAGGTCTTCACTATAACATTTGACATACTCTTTAAACAAAAAAAAATATCATCTCTCATTTTTGCACTAAAGAATTTAAAAGTAACACATATTTGCGAAGTATTCATTCCACACCTATGGTTTGCGGATATTTTTCCAAATATAAACATAATAAAAAAAATCAAAGATGATAACTATTAGAACTATTTTTCTCCTTAGATAAATTTAATAAGAAGGTCCCTGAAATCTTTAAACGGATAACCAGAAAAAATTTCTGTTACATTCTCACTTCGGCCCTTGCTAAACACAGCAACGAATTATAGAAAGTAGTGCATTTAAATCTTCTACTCCATGATCAGATTTTCTCTGCAATTAATAAAATATAAAATACTAAGTATATTAATTTCCGTAAGATTGGTTGTTCATCTTTTATTCCAAACATACTAGAACAAACATTGAACATCTTTGTAAGACAACAAAGGTTTAAGAAATTTCACAACTAGAAAATTAAAACTAGTGAAACAAGAACAGAAAAAGATTTTAAAAAAAATATACGTAATATTTTTCCTTATAGAAAATTGTTGTTTATATGTGTCTAAAAAATCTTACTAATTCCAACAAACTTTTTTGGCAGAACCATGAAGGTTTCCCAGTTTATGACCATGAAACAAAAGAATGAAGACGAAATTATTCACAAATCTAAAATTGTAAAACAATGTACCAGAATCTGAAAAAAATTATTAGGAAAGATTAAGAAGTCCCACTGAACTCACAAGTTTCCCCTTAAGGAATTATTCCCCTCTAGTATCCGAGGTTTGATTTGGAATTATCTCCTCCTCAAGGTAAAAATGATCTCAATCAGCCATAGTATAGGATACCAAAACTCCGTGTCACAGCGAACCACTCCACGGTAGTAATGACACTTAAATACTAGATTTAGTAGTTGAAAAGGAGTCCTGGAATTCTATATTAACAATGAGAGGAATCCCTCAAGTATAGAAAACAAAGGGTAATGGAAAAGGTTATTGTATAGAAAACACAGGTAGTCCGAAAAGGTTCTTAGTGTGTGCCTACCGAGAGGTCACGAACCTTTTGAAAAGTCACAATCTTTCAGAAGGTCGTCACCTTTCTAAGTCACAACTTTCCATAAAAGTCACAACATCTTTTTCATAAAAGTTGCATCGTTTCTAAAGTCCGCAATTTTCATAATATTCACAATTTTTCATAAAAGTCGCAACATTTCATAAAGTCACAACTCTTTATAAAAGTCGCACCTCTTCATTTTTCATTCACACCTTTTGAAAGCCCAACATTTTTTCGCAATGTTGAATAAAATTTCACTAGGAAACCCAAAATTGAAAGGGGGGTGGGGGGGGGGGGTGGAGACTGTGCGCGACTTATGTACAAAAGAACTGGGGTATGTGAAGTTGATGTGATAACTGCACTGATTGTTTTCATGCAAAATATGACGAACACGCATTTCAGAAATATGAACTTGGGGCAATACCAAACCGAAGTAGGATGTCAATCACGTTGGACCCTAAAATGGAGGAAACAAATAAAGAATAAAATAAGAAAAATCTAAGGCAATCATTTTTCAGAGGATCCTATGTGAATGCGACAATATATAGTTTGAAGGATACGAGGATGGAAGAATGGATCGGGAAGATGCCCTTGAAGTTCACTTATCCAGCTCTAGAAGGACATGAGTGGAGAACTGTCACCGGATTTGATCCAAAAAACAACATAGATAAATTGTGAGGTCCATATATAGAGATTAAGTCTTCAGTTATAGAATTAAAATATTTCACAAGAACGAAAACCATGAGATATATAGAAATTGAATACTATTTTACTCTAAGTATTACAAGAAACCATAGAGGGAGATAACTACATAATACAGGTTTGAAAATGAATTAAGATTTTACTCAATGTTTCAAACTTCAACCTTTTTTTCTTTTTCCATTTTAAAAATGTTATAAGTAAAGGTGCAGCTACAACTATAAGCATCAGTTTACGTTGTCAATTTAACGTTTGTCGCGCAATATATATTATTGATGTATATAGATATAGTATAAAATAAAAACATGTTATTTGAATGAAACGTACTAGCTGACTTAGAAATATATCAACATCAGCTCTTTCATTTCAATTTTTTTGTTCTGTTTTAGTTTGATATATTTAAGAAAGTAATCGACTTTTGAATCTTGTGATTTTTAAACTAAGAATGTGGTCGAATGTACTAAATATCCTTTAATATATAATTTTAAAACATAAATTGTAAAAGGTTGATTAATGAGATACTAATGATTTTTGTCTGTAGCACGAAAAATAGTCAAGACTAATTATTTTGAACTTAAATTGGTAGATTATCTACATCTTGCTTAACTACTACCTAAGTAATCCATAGAGGTATTCAAAATTTAATATTTTCTCTCTGTATTTAACTATTTGGTCAATTTTTATCCTTTATTTAGTGTAATGTGGTAGAAAAAAAAAAGAGAAACCAAAGAAAGAGAACAAAAATATTTTCTTGTTTTCTCTCTCAAAATCATCACAGGCTCAGAGATGGATTCTGAGATAATTTGTAATGTAGATGTTCCTTCGGCCTATGTTGGCCTCAGAATTCTCTTAATTGATCCTGATTCAACTTCTTTATCAAATATAGCAGCAATTCTTGAAGAACATTCCTTTAAAGTTCCATTTATGTCTCTTTTATTTTCCTCTCTCATACGTGTTAGAGCTTTTTCCCCTAATTTTTGTTAGATCTTCGAGTTAAATTTGTACTTATAGTCTGTAGTTAAAGAAGTGAATTAATGTAAAATTTCTGATTGAAGTTTGTTTTGTAAGATATACGAAATTTTTCGATCAAATTTAATTTATTTTTTTGGGTAGATTTGAGTGTTGAAATTCGTAGGAGAAAATTACTTTATTATTGGAAAAAAAAAGAGATGCACATGACAAAATCTTTTAGTAAATTTTAACATGTGTTTTAGTCATGTATGACTAAGTGCAGATATAGATGAATAAATTACAATAGTGCTTAATAAGCTTGTTAGATTTTTATCATGAAAATATCGCACAACATACATAATTTTTTATATTTTCTGATCTTGATTTTTGTTAATAGTAACTGCGATCGAACAAGCCACTGTAGCTCTATCCATTCTCCGGGAACATATCGACCAATTCGACTTGATCATGGTGGATGCCAACATGCTTGAAATGGACTACCTTGAATTCGTCAAGTCCACTCAACTCATCAAAGACAAACCAATTATTTGTAAGACCATTTCCTCAAAATCTTAATTATTTTACTTGATTTAGTGTGTGCTATTCATTAATTCAAAAGTATATTTAAACGTGTTAATATAACATAACATTATTGGACTTTATCTACTATAATAATAGTACAAAAAAATTGTCTTCTTTTAACTCATTAGTGTTACTTGTAGATTCTATAAAAAAAATTTGGCAGATTCTCTATCCATATAAGTTCCTCCCAAAAGTGATGTATATAAATTTTAACATCTAACTTCTCCCCACAATTCTAGATACCTCATTAAATTATTATTTTGTTCTTGATTTTTTATTTTCGGTTTAGTGATGTCTTCAGAGGTGACAATCGAAATGATAAAAGAAGCACCAACACAAGGGATATGCTTCATTTATGAGAAGTCGCTCATCTCATCATTAAAACTCAAAGATATATGGAAGCATGTGAGGTGGCAAGATAAAAAGGCAAATGAGGAATCACAACACTACAACGCTAAACAAGTTAATTTAATGGACAACATATCTTGTCCTACAAAGATGCAAGACTTAAAGGGAAAAAGCAAAGAGAATTGCTCAGCAACTTGTCTAGATCAAGATATAGATTCTTTAATGGAAAAAGATGCGGTGAAAAGGTCTAAGAGAATGAGAAGTATGAATGAGGAGACACAAGTTAAACATAGTGTTTCTTCAGAAAGACCAGAAAAGAAAAGACGAAACATGAAATGGACAGCAGAGCTTGAGAAGAAATTAGATGAAGTTATTCGCGAGTTAGGAGACAAAGGTAAGTTTTCAAAAATTTTCGTTTTTATCCCGGCATAGAGAAGTAGAAAAAATAAGAATGGTGTTTAAGAAAGATCTTAAGTAGACATTTTCTTAATGTTCACAATTTTACTATTAAATTCTTATTATTTGTCTTACCATGTTGATTTAGCTGGTCCTAAAAATGTGCTAGAGAGGATGTGTGTGCAGGATTTGACTAAGGAGTGTCTCACCTACCGTCTAAAGGTATCCATGTATGAAAAAATATTTGTGATTCAAAGTTTTGTAAATTTTTCCTAATATTTTTCATCTTATGTAGAAATATCGATCCACAAAAACGACAAGTTTCGGATGCACAGTCAGTTACTTCAACGATCTTTAACGAGGAACATCCTTCCAAAGTGTTCAATTCAAGCAACTCCTCTACAGATGTGAATGAATTATTTCAAGGAGCATACCGACCTCAACCATTAGAGGTTCCATTGGTAACTTTACCAAGTTCAAACGATTCTTCCTTGATACAGTGTGATGAGTGGATTAATGAACTCCTAGAACTTGACGATTTCGAGCTAAAATTAAGATAGTAAATCAGAGTGTCAAGATCTTACAGCTTGTTAGATTATGTTCCTATTTTTGAAAGCTCATCTCAAACATTCTTTTTCATTTTGTGTGTATGCTTTGCTCATAAGACATGGATCACTTTCTTGAATCAACTTTCATTATGCTCGCATCATGCCTTTTTATAAAAAAATTTCGTGATTGAAAATAAAAATAAATGTTATCCCTTTTAATAGAAGTTAGTGTGATATCTTCTATTGAAGTTTTATATAGGAACAATATGAAAGATGGAAATCGTCTTGTAGGATTTGTTTGTCTTAGTTCATATATGAATAGGTTTTCTAGTCCTAGTTTGAGACCTCATTTTCTTTCCATTAAGATTAAGACGTAGGAATCTGAATGTACATATGAATGATTAAGATCTTGTTTGTAGATCTGAACATTGAAGAATTAAAATCACTTGTTTTCAAACACTTGAATATATATATAAATAATTCATTAATATGTAAAACATTAAGTATTATAATATAAATAAAATAGTAGTTAAATATTACATCAACAAAATATTAGAAAAAATGTGATTCTTTGATAAACGTATATTTGATTTATAAATAAATATTTTATGTTTTTTTTAAAAAATGGAATTACACAAATTATATATATAATTTATAATAATAAAAATAATTGTTTGAAAAAATTTAGTCAACATTTTTTTGAAAAAGAAATATTCAACAACAATTAATCTTAAATAAATAGGAGAAACAATTCTATGTTCTTATATAATGTGTTTTGCCATGTTTTCTTTTCTGAAATAAATAATGAATATGATACATTCAAAGATTTTAGAAAAATTTATAAGGGAATCATAATCCAATTTCATCATATATTTATGAAGTTATTTTGCACTTTAATCAAATAAATTTTATCAATTCTTGGTAAACAACTTGCAAGAACAAAACTTAAAAATTTAAAGAAATAATTTAGATAACTAATGAAGTTGGAGAATGAACGAGACTTGATTTATTTTTCTTGGAAAAAATATGGAGCACAATTTTTTCTCAAAACAAATGTATCTTTAAAAGAGTCTAAATGAGAATTAGACTCTTTAACAAATTTGATTCATTGAGGCCTTTTTAGACTCGTTAAAAGATTTTTTAGTGAAAAAAAAATAAATGCACTTAATGGCCTAATGTTTGAACCATTCAGCTTCAGACCTCCATTAAGTGTAAACAAATGAAGCTGGTTTCCTACCATTATAAATAGTTATTTTGCTAGTAATTTTCAATACACAGAAATATATAGAGAAAAAGAAAGATTTATAAAGTAATCGAAAGAACTTTAATTAAGATTCAAGTACTTTTGAATTTATAATATTTCCCCTCAAAATGATATTCGAGACGCTACGATCCTTGTAGAGAATAAAAGAACTCCCACTGCCGGCGGGCGATTATAACCTATATATCACCTGTTTGACCAATGATCATGTTGACATGAATTACATATGCATGAAAAAGAAACCCTTACAAGAGAACCAATGGATACCTATAAGCAAGAACATCATTTCAATGTGTTGATACCAACTAACTTCTCTGCGGATTTCAGTGAATTATTTCAAGGAGCAGACATACCTCAACCATCAGATTTCCTTTTGTAGCTTTACCAAGTTCAAACGATTATTACTTGAATGAGTGCGATGAGTGGATTAATGAATTTCTAGAACTTGACAATTTTGAGCTGAAAATATGCTAGAAAATCAGAGTGTCTTCGATTACATATAGAGAGAGTAAGTCTTCGATTATACAATCAAAATATTTCATAAGAATGAAAATCATGAGATATATAGGAATTGAATACTATTTAATATAGCATGCATTAGGAGAAACCATAGAGGGAGATAATTACATATTTAGAGGCTTTAAAGTGTATTAAAATTTTACTCAATGTTTCAATATTCAACTTGTCTTCTTTTTCCTTTTAAAAAAGTTATAAGTAAAGGTGCGGCTAGAGATACAACCAACAAAACGTTCTCAATTTGATACCGTATCAAAATATTATATGGTGTATATAGATATAATATTGTTACTAATTTATGTACATATATTAAATCATGTCCTTTTTAACTTGACTTGTAAAAAGTTAGAATTAAAGAGTTGTAAAAAGAAAGTGACCTTTTTTTTAATGAACTAAAAATTAAAGTAAATTTAAAAAATTCAAAACGGAGAGACAAAGTGATATATACTATGTCTATGTGTATTACAAAAATAGTCAAAATTAAATTATTTTGAACTGAAATTGGTAGATTATCAACTTCTTGTTTAATTATATCTCTAAGATTTTGACTACACTAGTTATTTACTTTCTATAAATAAAGGAAGATTCACTTTCTATAAAAGTAGATTTTCAAAATCTAATATCCTCCCTCTACAACTAAGCAATTGGTCAAAATTTATCCTTCATATAGCATTTCATATAGCATAAGGTGGTAGAAACATAAATAGAGAAATCAAAGAAAGAGCACAAAAATTCAAAAATCTCTTTTTCTTCTTCTTTTCTCTCCAAATTTTCAAAGGCTAAGAGATGGCTTGTGAGATAATTCGTAATGTAGATATTCCTTCAGCCTATGTTGGCCTCAAAATTCTCTTGGTTGATCCTGATACAACTTGTTTATCAAATATAACAACAATGCTCGAACAACATTCCTTTAAAGGTACAATAATTCTTTGTCTCTTTTAGTTGAGCCTTTCCCCCCCCTAATTTTTGTTAGATCTTCTAGGTAAATTCTCTACTTATATATAGTCTATAGTTAAAGAATAAAATTGCTCATTGAAGTTTGTTTTATAAGATACATGAAACTTATAGATTGAATCTAATTTATTTTTTTTTATAGATTTGAGTGTAGAAATTCGAAGAAGAAAAAATTATATTAGTGGCAAAAAATTTAGATACACATAACTAAAGCTTTTGGTAAATTTTAACATGTGTTGCAGTCATGTATGACCAAGTGAAGGTATGGATGAATAAATTACAACAATGTTTAATAAGATTGTTAGATTTGTTGTTGTTTTAATAAATTGATGGTTAAAAATTTTGTTTTTGATGCTTGAAAACATAACAAAATGATATGTCTAGTTAAATTTAAATAATCTACTTAATTGATGTTTGAGATCATAAGATTTTTCTAAAATTTTTGTCAAACAAAAACGTTTGATGATTTGATTAAATGCTCAATCAAATATTTCTTTCTGTACTTCTAATGTAATATTATTAGTCAATTCACACTACCTTTATCTGTGTAACAATAAAGGAAAACCACAACATACATATTATCTTTTGTGATATTTTCTGAGCTTGATTTTTGTTTATAGTAACTGCGATCGAACAAGCAAGTACAGCTTTATTCATTCTCCGAGAACATATCGACCAATTCGACTTGATCATGGTGGATGCCAACATGCTTGAAATGAACTACCTTGAATTCATCAAGTACACTCAAGTCATCAAAGACAAACCAATTGTTTGTAAGATTATCTCCTCAAAATCTTAATTATTTTACGTGATTTAGTATGCGATATTCATTAATCAGAAGTGTATTTAGACGTGTTAATATAACACATCATTAATGGACTTTATCTACTATAATAATATTAAAAGATTGATAAATTTATATAAGTTCCTTACAAAGTAGTGTTTATAAGTTTGAACATCTAACTTCCTCGACAATTTTAGATACCTCATTTAACTAATATTTTGTGCTTGACATTTTATTTTTGGTTTAGTGATGTCTCCAGAGGTGACGATGAAAATGTTGAAACAAGCACCAACACAAGGGATATGCTTCATTTATAAGAAATCGCTGATTTCATCATTGAAACTCAGGAATGTATGGAAGCATGTGAAGTGGCACAATAAAAAGGCAAATGAGAAATCACAACATTACAACACCAATCCAATTCATGTTTCGGACAACGCATCTTGTCCGACGAAAATACAAGACATAAAGGGAAAATCCATAGTGAATTCCTCGGAGACTTATCAAGATCAAGACGTAGGTTCTTTAATAGAAAAAGATGAGCCAAAAAAGTCTAAGAGAATCAGAAGTACTGATGAGGAGGCACAGACTAAACGTAGTGGTCCTTCAAAAAAAGAGGAGGATCATTCTTTGCTTTCGAGGAAAAGTACAGAAAGACCAGAAAAGAAAAGACGAAAAATGAAATGGACAACAGAGCATGATAAGAAATTAGACGAAGCTGTTCGCGAGCTGGGAGACAAAGGTAAGTGTTCAAAGATTTTTGTTTTTATCCCCATAGAGAGAGATAGAAAAACTAAGAATGTTGGTCAAGAAAAATCTTAAGTAGACATTTTCTGAATGTTCACTATTTTACTACTAAATTCTTATTATTTGTCTTACCATGTTGATTTAGCTGGTCCGAAAAATGTGCTGAAGAGGATGCGTGAGCCGGATTTGACTGTGGGATGCGTCACCTACCGTCTAAAGGTATCCAAGTATGAAAAGAACATTTATGATTCAAGGTTTTGTCAATTTTTTCTGATATTTTTTTTTTATCTTATGTAGAAATATCGATCCCAAAAAAAACAAGCTCCGAATGATGAAGCAATTACTTCAATGAACTTTAACGAGGAACAACATTCCAATGTTGTGAATTCAAGTAACTTGTCTATGGATGTGAATGAATTAATTCAAGGAGCAGATATACCTCAACCACCAGAAGTTCCTTTGGCAAGTTCAAGCGATTGTTCCTTGAACGAGTGCGCTGATTGGATTAATGAATTTCTACAACTTGAGGATTTTTAGCTGAAATTAAGCTAGTAAATCAGAGTGTCAAATCCTACAACTTGCTAGATTACATGCCCTTTTGAAAGCTCGACTCAAATAATATTCCTAGTTGTTATTGATCTATTGTAGAACTCACTTAAATAACTTTTGTTCTTTTGCATATGAAATGATTGTATGAATATTATATTTTTCATTTTGTGTGTATGCTTTACTCATAAGACATGGATCAATTTTCATGCCTTATTCTATTTTATTTTATTTTTTGTGAGAAGAAGTTGGTATGATTTCTTCTATTGATGTTTTATGAAGGAATCATATAATATGAAAGAAGGAAAAAAGAAAATCAAAGAACAAAAGTGATTATACAACAGCCAAAGATACTGATTATTTTAAATAAACAGATTTGAAAGTGCAGAAAGTAAGATTGACACATGATGTCTTTATAATGGTTGGGGTTCAGTGTGGATCTTACGTCCAGTTCCGTTGGGTTGCAAGGGTGTTCTCTTCTAGCCTTTAGAATCTTTCTAGTGAGTACAATATGTCTAAACTCAATCTTTTTCTTTTGATACAAAGCCTTACCAACAATATTTTTTCTTCTCTCGTTTTTTTGTTTAAACCGTACAAAATAAATAGTACAATTAATTGTTAAAAAGTATATAGGATAATGTAGGATTATTTTATTTTGGATCGCTCCACACACCTTTTATGAAGAAACACAAAAAACTTTAGAGAGACCGAGATGAGAGATCTAGAGGCGAAGAGAAGAAATCATATTTTCGTGATAACACCCCGTGAGTAACTTCCATGGTCGGTGGGCGTTATATCATTAATTATTCAGAGTATTTTTTTTTTTTTAGTTACAGCGACTAAATATACAGCGACAACGCGAGAACATTACTAGTGAACAACATCAAATATTAATCAGGCTCCACAACCTAACAATTTAGACTTCTTAAGTCTAATCTTTGATTTCCTTTTTGATTGTACCTCATCTCTTTATTGAATTCTTGTTGATTGTCATCTTCCTTGATAAATTCAAAGATTTCACACAGACAATACAAAAAGGTTTTAAGAAGGTACATATTCTGTTAAATCCCACAAATGAGGTATGGGGAGGGTAGAATGTACTTACACGTTACCACTACCTCGTGTAGGTAGAGAAGCTATTTCCGAAGGACCCTCGGCTCAAGAGGTGCATGTTGCAACTATTTCTTCTCATAAGAAATACACCAACAAATTCAATCCGATGTTTTAAATCAACCAATAAGTAGAACTATAACATAGAAACGGAGTTGTAGAGAAACCCAGTGGCTCTAGCAAAATCAAAGAGGAATTTAGTACAAGTTCTCAGCAAAAAATTCAGAAACGGTATAGTAAGGTCCGCATAAACTCTATCATCCTCGGACCCTACTTGTGGGATTTTAGTGGGTATGTTGTTGCTGTCTCAACCATAAGAAGGCGATTTGGTTATCAACTAAACTTAAAAGCTTTCAAGAGCAATGTGTACTTCCTAAACTGTCATTCACAAAGAAATTATCCAATCAACAGAATTCATACTCAATCTCATAGATACATATAGATTTTTGTGGAAAACTGTATTCGATGAAAGTCGTATATACGGTTGGACGGAGATCCTTCATATCAGTACAAATTCTTGTCAGTCTACGAGGGATATCGAAGACTTGGAACATCATTGATAGAAAAAGCACCTTCCAGCATCACTACTATCTCAAGAGAAGCAATCGGCTTGAGATGATGTCATTGGTTCATTTCTTCTCTTTCCCTATCGGGAACTTCCTTTCTGAGTCGACATGCTTCCTTGTTCACGAGAATTTTTTCCCTTCTGTGTTGTCTCCTCACTAAGCATTCTTCTTGACGTTTTTACCAATTGTATTTAGATGGTTTGAAAAGAATCACATACTTATTGAATAGTAATTCATTGACAATCATATATTATTATAAGTGGAAAATTTTACACTAAAAAGTTAATTGTCATTTTGCCCCTCTATTAAATTGATAAATTAGTACATTGATATTGCTTTTAATATATAGTAATCATAAATCTCATAATGGAAGAATTTGATAAGTTATAATATGAAAAGTCATTCATCACTTTAATGTAGAAATCAATTTCAGAAATAAAATTTTGTTAATGCTATTTAAGAACCAACTTACAAAGATGGAAGCTCACAACAGGAAATCGAATTAGGAAAATTGCACAATTCCTTCATGAAAAGATAAGAGAGTTAGAAGTTGCAAGTGAGGATAACTGAAAAAATGCAGAAAATTGATAATCACGAAGAGAAAATAGCAGTGGAAAAAAAGAGTAAATTTAAATACATGTGTAGTATTAAACAATGAACAATTTTATGTTAATGTATTGTCTCTAACAAGAACAAAGTTTTCTTTTCAGAGCATGAGGATTTTCTTTGCAATGTCCTCAACTTTTCGTTCTTACTTTCTTTCTCCATTTTAGATTTTTTCTTCCATGAAGCATTTAAAACTGTATGCGACATGAAGTATAGATATCAATTTAAGGTATATTTAGAAACTTTCGAATTGTGCATTTAAATGAGAAACATTAATCATTTTTGTTATTCATTTTTGCACATACTAATATATCACATGTTTAAACCTAATTAATAACTTAAAAATGTAACTCATTATTTTAGTTACCAAACTAAATTTTGCTAGTTCATCAAATGTCTAATCATTTGACATAAAATAAAGAAGTTATTTGAATATATTGATTGTTCATCTATTTTAAATTTTATAGTATTTTCTTAATAGTTTGCTATAGTGATTAAAATGTGATTTTGATATCTCATACATTTCAGAGGACTCACGTGCAAAGCATCTATAGTTTTACTAAAGTGGGAAGCTCCAAAGATGAAAAGTTGGATTACCATTTTATTTCTAAACTAAATTAAACATCTAATTAATTAAATAATATTATTTTAATTGTGTTTTGAATTTTAAGTTATTTATTAGAAATAGAATGTAGAAGAACAAGAGTCAATTAGGATTTCTAGAATTTTAAATAAACACATGAATCAAGGTTTTCCCACTTTTCTAATTAATTAAATAACATTATTTTAATTATTTTTTGACTTATAAGTTATTTATTAAAAAAGGAGTGTGGAAGAACATGAGTCAATTTAGGATTTCTACAAGTTTAAATAAGTACATGAATCAAGGTTTTCCTTTTTTTAATCTTAAATTAAAGAATATGAAAGTGTAGCTAAAGTTCAACTCTATACCACTACCAAATACAATTTGTCATCTTTGTGCTTTTAATTCTTTATTTTTCCTTGTCTAATTTAAGTTCCTTAGTTATTATTTGCATGACTTAATTGCATTCCTACGAATGAGACATAGAGCTTCATCTCTAACTATTATGTGAAAACATTTTATCTCCTGAAATGTAATAACATTAATTTAAATTCATATGTTTTATTTTTATATATACGAAAGAGAAACACTTTAAGGAAGTTAATCATAGGATAGTGTGTCTCTATGTTTGTTTTTGCCACTTTATTTTATCTTTTAAAACAAATATTAAATTTATATATCAAAATTATAATAAGGGGATGGCTAAATACAAAAGTACTTTTTCTTATGAGTTAACTATACACTATAAACATTTATCATTTTACTTTTCAAGTTTTTTTGTTGTAACTCAAACATAATTTTAAAAAAATTATGTGATTTTTTAATCATTCATATTCATCGATAAGGAGTACATGTGTGTTGCACGTGCCTAAAGTAGGAAGCTTTAAAATGAAAAATTTGATTCTAATTTGCCCCTACACTAAATTATAATATCATAAACTATTTAATTAATCATTATATAATAAAACATGTATCATATTACAAGTGAAAATACCTTGCATGAAAAGTTACATTATAATCAATCATAATATCATACTTTAGCTTTTTTTTTCACCATTTTTATAAATATTTATTGTCTTAGTGACTTAATAAAATGCCTACACCATAAATGTAGAAATAAATTTCACTAAAAGAAAAGACCAAATAACCACGTAATACCACATATAAAAAGTACTAATTCAATTGGTTTGCCTTTAAACACAATTAGGAGTTTTTTTTTTCTTTTGCATTATCTTGTTTTGGTAGACAAACGTGTAAATTATTATAGGTAGACAAATATTCTCAAATCTAATATTAAATTTGTGTGAAATTTTCTATCAAAAAATACTTAAAAGAATACTGTATTCTTTTACATCATAGAGAAACATGCATGCATATTTAATATAAAGTAACTATTATATAAATAATATCAACACTACCTTAATTTATATGATAATTGTACAAGTGACAGAAAACTATTAACATACCTTGTTGCCTTAATTCTAAAAGTATGTTAATATTAGAGCCTACTAAAAACTATTTGTTCAATCACTACAACTTATCACTATACTACCACTAACTAATTAACATCTAACATATACGATATGCTTTGTATTACTCCACCAATTGTGAACTTGAAGGCCCATCGAATTTGAATATGATTTGCACAGTTGGATAAAGTGATAAGTGACATTGAAGAGTACAAAGAAATTACATGGTAAATAAATGCACATCACCTAAGTTGTCATATGTTCACAAAGAATTGATTCAAACACTTGAATTTAGATGGTTTCAAAGGCACCACATACTTATTGAATAGTCAAGATATACAGACCCTCAATTATTTTCCGATCGAAAATGTATAGATCCTTGATTCTTTTTTGATAGCGATATATAGATTTTTTTCAAGGTCAACATGAAAATGTGAGTAGATGTTTGGTTCCGTATTGAATCATCATTTTAATGCTCTGAATATCCATAAGAATGTTGGAGCTCTCTTATTTTGTTGTTTGTTTTTTGCAAATAAGCTTCTTGAAAAAATCGTGGGTGTTTTGAAGGTTATGTAGACGAGAATTATTGCATGTTTGGATTGACTTTTGGCTTATGACTTATAACCCAAAAGTCATAAGTTAGAATTTCTAACTTATGGATTTCGCTTATTTTTGTTGTTTTGGTTTTAAAGTAACTGTTTATAACCTTTTTTTAACTTTACCAAAACACTTCAAAACTGTTTAAAATTTATTTTTGGCTAAAAACACCTAAAATAAGTCAATCCAAACAGGGACTTAGTTACCTCATGTGAATGTGATACCTCCTCACCTCCATCGTAAGCCCTAGCAGCTTCTTCGGTGTATCAAAGTTCCAAGTGAAGCACTTCTCCTCTGTCCAGGATATCTGATCTTAGTTGTGTACCTCCCCCATGGCATCTTCTCGCCGCTAAAAGTGAGTAGTAGTGGCAACTAATGTTGTTGCTGATAGACTTAGAAGTCGCCGCTAAAAGTGAGTATTAGTAGCAACTAATTTCACCACTAAAAGACTTAGAAGTCGCCGCTAAAGTGAATATTAGTGTCCATAAAATTGAATACCTTGGTCACTTTATCACATCAGAAGGTGTTTCTGCTGATCCTCAAAAGATCAAAGTTGTGAGGGATTGTCCCTACTACTCTTAAACAATTAAGGGGCTTCTTAGGCTTGGCTAGTTATTACAGAAGATTTATACATGGATTTGGAGTTATTTGTAAACCTCTTACTGATCTAACTAAAAAAGATAAATTCAAATGGCACAATACAGTTTAGGAGGCATTTTTGCAATTAAAAGAAGTTTTGACTCAATCTCCTGTATTAGCTTTACCGGATGTCAACAAAACTTTCATTGTTGAAACTTATGCTAGTGGTTATAGAATTGGTGTTGTTCTTATGCAAGAGGGACTACCTATAGACTTTATTAGCAAAACATTATCTTCAAGACATGTTGCAGTAGTTGTTAGGTCAAAGGTTTATTATAAGGACTGATCAAAGAGCTTTGATATTGTGGTTAACAAAGTTGATAAAGGGAGTTGAGAACAAAGTTATTGATGCACTGCCTGGCTGAATTGCTTGCTTTGGTGATTTCCCCAACAAACATTGATCTCTTTCAAGCTATTGTATAGAGTTGGCACATAGACCCAGAGCTTACACAGTTGATTGCAGATTTACAAGCTAATTTTGACTCTTATAGGCAATTTACTTGGTTGCAAGGCCAATTGAAGAGGAAAGGAAAACTAGTGATTGGCAAGGTGCAAAGTTTAAGGAATGACATTATGTCCCTATGGCATGCTGGCCCTCTGGGAGGCATTCAAGTGTAGACGCTACCCTCAAGAGATTGTTGACACTATTTTATTGGAAGAACATGAGAACAGAAGTGAAGGGTTTCATTCAAAGGTGTGATGTTTGTTAGAAGAACAAATCTGATTTAGCTGCTTACCCTATGTAGTTACAAGTGTTACCCATTCCTGACGTGGTGTAGTCTCAAATTAGTATGGACTTCACTGATGGTCTTCCCAAGTCCCATGGTTGTGAGGTGATTCTGGTGGTCGTTGACAGACTCAGCAAATATGGTCATTTCCTCCCACTGAGACTTCCCTATACTGCTCAATCAGTTGCCCAAGTGTTCTTGGATACTATTGTGAAATTACATGGCTTACCTGACACTATAACCAATTGGCAGGAGCTATTTACTCTTCAAGGGGTATTGTTTCATGCATCTACAGCGTATCATCCTCAGTCTGATGAACTAACGGAAGTATTGAATAGATGCCTTAAAACCTACTTACGATGCTACTGCAATGATGATGTTTCCAATTTGGTTGACTTGTTTGCCTATGGCTGAGTATTGGTATAATACTTGCTCCCATTAAGCCAACAAAACCACACCCTCATATGGCAGGCTACCTCCTCTACATCTGCCTTACTTACGTGATGAATCAGCTTCTGGAAAAGTTGACACTACCTTGGTGGATAGAAAACTTAAGCTGCAACTCCTTAAGCATCATTTGCGTAGAGTTCAACTCCGAATGAAACAACAGGCAGATTCCCATAGAAGTGAGAGGCATTTTGTTGTGGGGAATTGGGTATACTTTAAGGTGCATTCTTACAAACAAGTGACTGTCTCTCATCACTCTTTACATAAGCTTGCTGCCAAATACTATAGTCCCCGTCAGATCATTAAGAAGGATCGCCGTGGCCTACAATCTTTTGTTGCTTAGTTCTATCAAGATTCACCCAACTGTGCATGTCTCGTTGTTAAGAAAGTGTTATGAAGTACCTTCCCACATTTCTTATCCGCCGACTATTGACTTAGCCAATCCAAATTTCCCTACTCACTTTGTTGCTCAGGTATTAGTTAAATTGGTTTGTAGCTACTTGGGAATTTGCTACCATCTTGAAGACAAGGTTTCCATCCTTTGATCCTTCAGGAAAAGGATCTTTTGTAGCGGGGAGTATTGTTACAGTAATTTGGGTATTCAAAAGTTAGTTGACAAAGTTAGATAGACATTGTTAAGCTACAATAATCAGTGTAGTGATAGTTAGTTAGATATTAGTTGTAACTGAATTTGTTTTATGGAATAAGTCAATCAAGTCTTTATAAATAGAAATTGTAATCATCAGCTACATTCATGATGATGAAATACCCCAGATTCCTCCCTCTTCTATTCTTCTATTACTAAAAACTGTTTTTACTCAAGAAATCCTGAAACAGTGCTTCGATCCTCAAATTCATTGCGAATTTCTGCAATCGAGTAAAAATTTTCTTGATGCATCGCCGCCTTTAATTTTTCCTATGCATCATTTGTAACACAGAAGAAACCTTTTATATGAAGAGAAGCAGAATAAATGAGCAAAAAAGGAAAAGGGAGAGTGGTTTATATAGACAACTTTCGACGGGGGTTTGTGAATACATGATATTTGAGTTGTTTAGGAAAACATCTACTAAATTACCTCGAATAAATCAAAGGAGAGTAGCAAGTACCTGAACTAAAAACATAGTGTTAATATCCCAAGCTACAAGACTAGCAAGAGTTTAAGCAATTATTTGACTGCAAATATATATATATATATGCATAATGTTGGGAACAAAAAGGCCAAATCAAAAGCTACAAATTGCAATTATTTCTTTTTTTCCTATGAAATAAACCAATAAATCTGATCTTATATGAAGTTTTAATCAATAAGAAGACAGGCAAGGAAAAACAAAAGCTTGAGATATTTTACCTTTAAGAACTCAAACCTGTTATAGATACACTAGGAGGTAGAGAAACTATTTCGAATAGACCTTCGGCTCAAAAAATGAGATTAGCTGAGCCTGTTATAGATACACTTATCAACAAGATCTCTAAGTTACACAAGTCTACCCCATTGATAAGTGGCATTAAAGAGTACAATGTGGTTACCTAATAAATAAATGCATATCGCCTAAGCTGTCGTATATTCACAAAGAATTGATTCAAGTGTCACTTGAATTTAGATGGTTTGAAAGATAACCACATACTTATTGATAGACGACGATTCCCTCAGGTGAAATGCGTTATAAGGAGGTTTAAGGAAGAGGCCGCGGAGGAGGTACACAGCTGATGGTAAAAATTCATTCCAATCTTGATTCTTTTCAGATCAAGATGTACAGACCCTCAATTATTTTCTGGCCAGGATCACTGATCCCCGTGGCATCTTCCTCACACCTCCTAAAACGCATCTCTCCTGAAGGAATCATCGCCTTGATGATTTTCCTCAATTTTTTTTATTTGGTGAAAAGAATGAGTGAGCTAAAAAAGAAGAGGGAGAGTAGTTGATATAAGAATCACCGCCTGTTGTTTTTCTTTTCTATGAACTATGAAGAGACAAATGAATGAGCAAAACAAGAGACGCCTTTCAAGGGGGGGTTTGTGAATGTCACATGATATATGGGGTTGTTTAGTAAAACATCTACTAAATTCATTTAAAATTAGAAAATAAATTCCATTGATACATTCCAAATTCAATATTTGTCCGATTATATTATATATATTAGAAGAGTGAGTTAGGATCTAGAATCAACATGGTTCCATTATGAAACTAGTATATGGGCACGTGCGTTGCACGTTTACTCCATAACGATGAATAAAATGATAAATAATTTTTATTTTAAAAGATAAAATAAAGTAGCAAAAACAAAAATGAAGGCACACTATCTTATGATTAACTTTCTTAAAATGTCTTTTTTGTCTCTAAAAATGTTGAAATTAAATTAATTTATACCATTTCAAGAAGATAAATGTTTGACATTAATTAGAAAAGATGAAATTCCTTCTCATTACGTAGAAGGCAAAAAGTAATTCAAATTATAAA
The DNA here is from genome assembly GCA_027704765.1 of Solanum habrochaites. Lineage (NCBI taxonomy): Eukaryota > Viridiplantae > Streptophyta > Magnoliopsida > Solanales > Solanaceae > Solanum > Solanum habrochaites. The sequence continues at coordinate 55,008,365 of JAKWJA010002499.1, read as the reverse complement.
AAAAAACTTAGTAGGAAGGAAATAATAAGATTTAAGGTGTAATGATTGAATTAAATTATGTAATTATACAAAGAAAATATAATATTTAATTTAAATAATCAGGATTTAATTCTAATGGAGAGTCAAAAATTGACAATATAGGATTCTTACAATTAAACAGTTTAAAATATATTTTGAAATTTTTTTGTTTTTAAAATTTATAGGAGCAATATTTGGTCAAAAGGTAGAAGATATTCGAAACGTATTTAAGAATTTTGGTGTTCATTGTTTTTGGACTTTGGGATTGATCTCATGATAATTTTAATGAAAAAATGTCGAAAAAACTATAGATTTTATTCCCAAGCACATGTAAGAATGATTCCTTGACAAATATTTAAAATTTAAAAATGCATAAAATGTAATTATTAATAATTTGGAAATTCGAAAATCTTGTCAGGCCATTAATTGTTTTGCATATCTTATTACACTGTCTTGTATGATTGTATTGTCTATTTTCTTACAAGCAAAAAAAATACACCCTTCAATCAAATCTATTCTTAAAACAACATTACAAATACAAAGATAATGTATCATATATAGGAGCAAGTTTAGCATAACGCAAACCAACGAAAATAGAAAATTCTAGGACAGCTTTTTCCGTTTTTCTTGATAATGCAAATTGAACAAAGTTTAGTAATAAACATGCAACTTTTACCATAAAAATTAAAATATTGGGAAGACAAGTTAATGGAATGAGTTGATATTTAAACGAAATAACTGGAGGGGCTTAACCATAGTTCAATCTCGACCAAATAAGTAAAAAAAAATACAGTCAAGCTTCGATACTTTAGTAGAATCATTACTCGCCTTGTAATCTTGACATAAATCTTTCTTGCCTTGAAATTTTCTTCACTTGATTAAAGCTTCTTAGTCTTCCACACATAAAAATGTATCACTATAAATCTTCCTATAACAATAATGTTAAAAAATGATTTATAGAAAAAAATATAGCTTTGGATATGATTTTTCAATTACAAATTTGAAGGTCAAGTTTACAAAAATTTAAAGGACAAATATTACTTAAGAGCTAAATTAATTAGAAAGGATACAATCATATTAAATGTATCTTATTTTTAAGGGTAAATATTCAAGAAACATAAATTAAATTAGATATTTTAACTAAGAAATTATTCTAAAGAAGTGTGCAAAAGTCATTAAAACATTTCCATTTAGAATAATGTAACTTAATATTTAAAGTTTAAATAGTTAAATATTTTTATAATATTTTAATTTAATAAGGGTTAAAATCGTAATTGAACTTAACTTTTTTTGTCCCTCGTATAAATAATACTAGATGAGGAACGTGGTTGCACGTTTATCCCAAGATACTTCATATAAATTGTGTATCGTACAAATTTATCCTTTTTCGTGAAACTACATATATTTCTCCTAGTAAAAATATTATATCTTTAAATTAACAATTGACTAAAAGTGATAAAGTAAAAAAAACTCACACACATCAATCTTCAAAAATGAAGTATTAAAAACAACATGGATAGGTTAATGTATACAAAGAAACAACAGACTATAGTAAATTATCATAACTAATAACACAACATAGAAATTACGTTGTACATAACAACAAGCAAGAAACATAAATGATTTTAAATTAAAATAAATAAAAAGAGACGGAAAAGAGAGCATTTAGAGATTTTTCTCAATTTTTTTAAATTGGTTTAAGTTATATATTATTGTGTGAAATGTCACTATTTATTATTGGAGAACATTGAGAAATACAAAGAGTTGTCATAAATAAATATTAATCATTTGAGATTATCGATGAGAACTGAGAGTAATGAATATAATTAGTGAGAGTCACATACATTACAGTTGATGGTAGTTAGGTATACTAATATGTGATTTATATTTACTATTAGTATTACTTTAAGTTAATAAATACTTATAAATTTAAATGTAAAAATAATGTGTAAAACAAAACTGTAATCTAAGAATTAAAATATTAAAAGAATTCAAAATTACTTAAATCTAAATGAAAATCATTATGACTAAGTATTAAAAAATTTCTACGAAAATACCACCCATTCCATCAAATACATTCTTAAAAGTAAAATTAAATACAAAAAAAAAAAAAAAAAAAAAAAATCAAATATGGAGCAAGTTTAGCATAAGGTACAAAAAAAAATGCAAAATTGGAATTAATGTAAATTGAAGGACCATTCCTTTCCCTATTTTAAGACATCTTTTCCCTGTTTTTTTTATTGATAAGCAAGTGAAAAAAAAAAACTATAGTAATAAACATCAACCTTTGACCATAAAAAAAAGTTAAAAGTTGGAAGAGAAGTAACGAAAGCGACCTTCAACTACACTAAATGGAGGGGTCTTATATAGTTCTACTCTCGGCAAATTACAAAAACAAATACAATCAAAAACTCCGATTATTTAGTAATTGAAGTGTTATTCATCCCTATAATCACATTCACCTTTGTAATCTTGACAGAAAGCCTCTTTCGTTGAAAATTTTCTACTTGATTAAGTTCTCTAGTCTTTCACACACAAAAAAATTGTATCAGTATAAATCTTTTATGAAATCTATTAGAAAATTTTCATAGAAAAGACTTTGTATTTATAGGGAAAAACAATATAGTTTGGAATATGAAGATTTCACTTACAAAGTTGAAAGGTCAAGTATATATTAAAAATTAAACACAAATATTAATAAAATATAAATTGAATGGAAGATGAAACACATAAATGTAATCTATTCAAAGGGATAACTCTTATTTTAAATTTGTTTATTTAATTTACTCCATTTGATACAATTAAATAAAAAATATTATATGAAATTCTACTATGTACTATCTAAGTAATTATTTATTTAATAACATTTAAATTTAGCATAAGGGTAAAATTGTAATTCAACTTTTCTACTTTGGAAATTCACACTTATAATAATATATGATATGATTAAAACTCAATATTGAGGGCATTTTTGGACTCTCGACATCATTAGGTAAAAACAAGTGTCGTTTAGCCACAATGTTCTGAAGTGATATCTGGATTTTTATCGAATATTAATTAGTTCGAACCTCATATTTAAAAAACCAAGAGGAAAAAATTAAAATAGAGGAAGTATCTTTTTTAATGTTCACTAATGAATGATATCACCATGATCGAGAAGCACATATCAATATTAGGGGTGTGATAACAAGTATTCAATATAAATAAATTCTATATTATGTTTATACTAGTAAAATTCAGCCCTACCATAAGTTTTACATATATCATTATAAAGTTTCTCGTATCATAAGTAATTGTTAAAATGGAAAAATTGAAGGGAGAATGTATTACTATGTTCCAAAGTGCATGAAAGATGGAAAAGGCTAGACATTGGAAATATTGAGTTACCTCAACTACATCAATCTCTGTTGTTGATCATTTATGGTGAGGCATCATGTTGCGTTCCTAAACTTTTCGCATTTCCAGCCCAGCTTGTAAGGTTTGGTGGGTGACATTCATAGCCCTATCTACATGTTTGCTGCACTCACAACAAGCAAGGACACTATAATGGTATCCTGTCTGTAGTTCAAGTTGAGCAAACCTTACTATGCTTAAGTGCATCAATGAACAAGTTATAATAATTACTAAAGCTTCTCGGTCACATAACAGGATAATTCAATAGATTTATAAAGAAGCAAGCTTGGTCGGAGATAGGCAGATAACAAAGTGACAGAAGAGACTCAAGTGTCCTATTAGTAAACATGATACAAATTCGCATTCCCTACAATCATGAATTGCAAAAAACATTTTTTTTATGACAAAGGAAACCCACAGCCGTTATCCTTTGGGTGCACATAGGGTAAAACCCCCGCTCCTATTCAACAACTCGAAAACCACATAGAATAGGTAATCCGTACCAGACAAGCCTGGTGCGACAAGCTCGACAACCTTCGAACTTGAAGCCTCCAACATGAAAGTCCCAAGCTCCAAGATGAATTGCAAAATACATCTTAAGAGTTTCATGAGACAAGTGCAAAACTGTACCGAACCTATATCAACCAGAGCCAAAGAGTAAATTAACAAACTTGATATCCAAGTAGAAACAAAAGGTTGTTGAATGCCTTGAATCGGACAATTCTGTATGTTGGGCCCAAGCCTGTTAGGGCGTAGCTTAGCACTCAAATCTATATAGAGCTATGGCAAACCCTATTTGTAATTTGTTGTGCCTCTCCATAATAAAAAGCTCCCCCTCTTCCCTGGACGTAGCCAATTTATGGTGAACCACGTAAAATATGTTGTCTGTTTTCTCGTTATTATTTTTATCGTATTATCTCGGATTCCGCACAACAAATGTAATATTGAGAAACTACTCAAGACAACTGTAGATAGATTGCGATACAAAGTTTAAACTCAACAAGACAGAACGCAACTAAAACTTTAAAACTTCCAATATTCCATGTTTACTGTTGAAATTAACAGATGAACAAGAAACCTATATCAAGAAAGCTTCTTAGTTTTAGAGTTGAAGGAGATGAAGGAAAACACGGACATGGTCTGAATTTGACTCACAAGTACGTGGCAATCATCAAGACCTAGAAAGGAAGAAAAAAAGGAAAGATATTTAATCCAGACGCCAATTGAAAGATCAAATCCAACCAATCCATCTAGGGACCTAGAAGTTTCATACAGGTCACGTAGAAGCCACAAAAAAGGAATAAACGTTTGTTTATAGAGTTACATAAGCCATCCACTAAGATTAGACAAATTATTTGTTTTAGAATAATTTTACTTCTTTTAATTTTATTAGTTTAGCAGTATTTAAATACATGTATGTTGTACAGAGAAAATCTCCCCAACTATTGTTCTTCAATCTTCAATTATTCTTCAATTTTTTTCTTCATGGTATCAGAGCAACAAATCAATTGATCAATCTTAAATCTCGTTTCAGCAATGGTAGGAGAAACGACTGCTACAACTTCCACACTCACTTCTGCACAAACAGTCACTGGGAACACATCAGTGATTGATCACAATCGCCCTTATCATCTTCATGCTTCTGATGCTCCTGGTATGACTATCGTGAATAATCTTTTTGATGGAAAAGGTTATCAAGATGGAAGAGATCTGTTCTTATAGCCTTGTCAGCTAAAAACAAGCTGGGATTTATCACCGGAACCACAACAACCCAAGTGATGGTCCCAGATTGCACAGGCTTGGAATAGATGCAATGACATGGTGACCTCGTGGATCTTGAATTCATTATCAAAGGAGATCGCAGACAGTGTGATCTACTCAAGAACTGTGAGAGAGCTATGGATAAGCTTGGAACACAGATTTGGGCAGTCCAACGGTGCAAAATTGTATCACCTGCAAAAGGAGCTCAGATGGTTAATTCAAGGCACATCCAACATTGCCGGATACTTCACCAAGTTGAAAAGACTATGGAATGAACTAGATCTCTAAATATTAATGTCAAGTGCAATTGTGTGTGCATGTGTGAAGGAAAACAAAAGTTACAGAAATCTTTGGAAGATGAGAGACTCATCCAATTCCTTATGGGATTGAATGACACTTATTCACAAGCTAGGGGTAATATACTGATGATTAATCCTTTACCTGATATTAATCGTGCCTATTCTTTGATTCTGCAGGATGAAAATCAAAGAGAATCTTATGTCAATTCTACTGTCAATCCTGATCATCAGCTTTTATGGTTAGAAATTCATATCAAAATAGAGTCGCTAAGCAGGGCCAGAGATTTATGGATTCTTCAAACAAATTTGGAAATGCATACCCTAGATCTGCTCCTGCTACATCTCAACAACCACAGGCATTTCAAAGACTGAACCAGTATCCAAGACCCAAAGTCAAGAAAGCAAATAGGAACCCCAATTGTTAACTGCAATTATGGTGGTGAAAACTGGGGACAATGTAAAACTTAATTGTTTCAGACGAATTGGATTTCCAAAAAATTTTCAGTTTACACATGAGAAAGGTTTCAACAATCGGTAATGGGAAATGGAGAACAAATTAGGGGAAATGGAGTCATGACTATGGAAGACACAGAGAACAAACAGAACTTTGGAATGGACACTTCAAATCAAAACTACTCCCAGGAACAATACAATCAGTTTGTGAAAATGTTCAAACACATGAAGATGGAAGAGTGTATCAACTCAGGGATGGAGATCAATACTAATGCAGTGGCTGGTACGATTGTTAAATATCTTGCTTCATGCTTTTCTGTGACTAATTCAAGCACCTGGATCATAGATTCAGGTGCTTCTGAGCATATGTGTTTTGATTCAACTTCTCTCAAATCATTATCCTCTCTTACTCCTCCCTTGACTATTAATCTTCGTAATTGTCAAACTATTCCTGTCACTCACATTGGAATTGTATCTCTGTTTTCTGATCTTATTTTAGAAAAATTGTTGTATGTTCCCAGCTTCAAATATAATCTTATGTCTGTGCATAAGTTTTGCAGTCAATTTTCTTACACACTATTCTTTACTCTTAATCATTGTGTGTTACATGGCCTTACAATGAGAAAGTCTCAAGTTTTTGGTAAAGTTTCAGAAGGTTTATATCTGCTCAAGCCTGAAGTCAAAGAGTTTGTTTTCAATTCTAGCAAGAACAAAGTTATTTTACATCCGACAGTTTCTACTAGTTCTTCAGTTTCTTTTCCTTTTTTCAGTAATCCTAATTGTTTACCTTTACCTAATTGTAGTAGCACTACTTCTAATGTAAAGTTATGGCACATTAGATTGGGCCATTTACCTTTCTCATCAATGAAGAATATCAGTTCATTTCAATTCTGTCTAATTCTGATTGTTTCTGTGACATTTGTCCCAAAGCAAGGCAGTCCAGACCACCTTTCCCAATCAGTCATATATCAACTAAGTCATATGACTTATTCATATAGATTTACTGGGAGACCTACAAAGTAGCTAAACATATAATTTAAAATTTTTACTATGTGGATGATTTTAGTAGAGGGACATGGATTTACCTCTTGAGCACCAAAAGCAATGCCTTTTCAGTTTTACAAAATTTTCTTTATATGATAGAAAGACAATTCAATCATAAAGTAAAGAGGATCATATCAGATAATGCAATGGAATTGGGGAAAAGTAATGCAGCCATCAATTTTTCCAATTCACAAAGTATCTTGCATGAAACTTCATGTGTTGCCACCCCTCAACAAAATGGAGTTCTTGAAAGGAAGCATCGACATTTACTTGAAATGGCTAGAGCACTCTTGTTTCAATTTCAAATTCCTTTAGCCTACTGGAGGGAGTGCATTCTTACTGCAACTTTCTTAATAAACAGATTACCTTCTAGAGTACTTCATGGAATCACACCTTATCATATACTTCATGAAAAAGCACCAAATTATGATGGTTTAAAGTGTTTTGGATGCTTATGTTATGCTGGTACTATTTCTCATGGAAGGGGCAAGTTTGAACCAAGAGCTAAGGCTTGTGTTTTCCTTGGATATCCCTCAAATCAAAAGGGATACAAAGTCCTCGAAATGGATAGCCATAGAATAATCATATCAAGAGATGTCTCTTTCTTTGAAGCTATATTTCCCTTCACTGTTACTTCTCCTATTTCTACTTCTATTTTTTCTAATCATGCTACTCTGTATTCTAGTGTCAATGATTCTTCTTGTGATGTTCCAGTTTCTAACATTTCTTCTCCAGATTCTTTCCCTTCAAACTCTCCAATTTCTGCATCTCCACCTCAAAACTGTTCTTCTCCTAAATCATCCCTTATACCTGATTCTAATTTACCCACTACTTCTCTTCCTTTAAGAAGATCAGAAAGATCAAATAAAGGTATTCAACCAGTTCACCTTCAAGATTATTTTTGCAATAATATATTTCTTAGTCCCGTCTCTGAATTTTGTTTTGTTGCACCAATCCCCTCTACTGGTTCATCTCATACTGAGATTTCAACATCTATCAACTCTTCTTGGAGTCAGTTTCTCAAATCACAGAATTTAACAGTTACTATCAAGCATCTCTTCATCTAAGTTGGTCAAAGGCTATGCAAGAGGAGATAGCAGCTTTGAGAACAAATCATGTATGTTGTTCCTCTTCCCTCAAATAGAAAGGCATTGCCTTGCAAGTGGGTATACAAGGTAAAGCATCGTGCAAATGGTTCTATTAAGCGTCTAAAAGCCAAATTGGTCATTAGAGGAGACATCCAGCGAGAGGGTATTGATTTCAATGGAACTTTTTCCCCCGTGGTTAAAATGACCACGATAAGGTTTCTTTTATCTATTGCAGCTAAGAAACAATGGCCTATATCACAATTTGATGTCAATAACACATTTTTGCAAGGAGATTTACAAGAGGAGGTATACATGAAATTCCCCCTGGTTTTGTTCCACGTGATTCTCTACTATGGTTTGTCGTCTTCGCAAGTCCTTATATGGTCTCAAGCAAGCTTCCCGGCAGTGGTATGCAAACTTACTGGGGTCATTCTAACTTTAAGCGCCTCCCACCCTATCCTGCCTGCATCTTCTCTTAACGCTGTCGCCAGATATTACCCCACCCCTCCCCCCGTCGCGTGGATCCCCCTGGACTGACAAAATCATTTTTTGTTCGACCCACTCCTCAAATCGTTCTTTTTCATTTCCCCATCGCTCGCTAGTTTACAATTCCTTTACCAATCTCTTTCCGCCTTTTCTCCCTTACTCGCCTTTCCACCTACCCTCCTCGCATCCCTCACCTCCTGTCTTGCATTTCATTACCTCCTTTCCTTCATCCCAGTTTTCACCTCCCCTTCCTTTTTTTCCGCACATCCCCCCCCACTCGTCACACCGCACTTCTCTTGTTCATCATCCCTTCCTCTCTGATCCCTCGCGCCTTTAACACACCTTCACCCGCCTCCCCACCCCTAGTTTTCATTACGGAAGCCGCCCTCGATAGCTGTTCTCCACCTCTACACCATAAAACAAACACCAAAAAACACCAAAAAACACCAGCCCATATGAGCACCCCACCCCCACCCTTTCCCACTTGTCGTCGCCCACATCCAACCAAAAGAATTCACTCTTTCCTCCCACCGCTTCCCCCTTTGCAACACAAGTTTTTTTTAATTTTTTTTCAGGGGTATAATGCATCACTGAATGATTACTCTTTATGTTTTAAACACACAGGTGATTTGGTTTCTATTATTGATGTGTATGTCGATGACGTTTGCTTCATTATTACCTAGGAATGGAAATTCTGCGCGATGACAGTGGGATAATGATCAATCAAAGGAACTATACCTTAGATCTTCTTGCGGAATTTGACATTTCTCATCTGCACTCCGTGTCTTCACCGATGGATCCATCTTGCAAATTAACTACAGATTCAGGAAAGCTTATGTCAGATTCAACAATTTATCAACATCTCATTGGAAAGCTTAATTATTTGACACACACACGTCCAGATATATGCTATGCCGTTTTGAGCCTCAGTCAATTTATGCAACAACCTTCTGAAAAACATTTTGCAATTGCTTTAAGAGTTCTTTGTTACCTGAAAGGTTCACCTAATCAAGGCATCTTTTTAACAGCTTCTCATTCTTTCACCATCTCTGCCTTCTGCGATGCGGATTGGGCTTTCTGTCCCGACTCTCGTCGTTCGATAAGTGGGTTCTTTATTTGTTTGGGAGGTTCTCCAATATCCTGGAAGTCAAAAAAATAAGCTTCCATTTCTTTATCATCCGCGGAAGCCGAGTATCGCTCGATGCGTTGATTAGTTACCGAGCTGACTTAGTTAACTCACCTCCTTGCTGATCTCTCTGTTCCTCCTTTGTTGTCGATCCCTATTCGTTCAGATAGTCAAGCGATCGTTCATATAGCCAAAAATCCAGTGTTTCATGAGCGAACGAAACACATGGAGCTTGACTGTCATTTTGTACAACAACAGTACCTTTCCGGGCTCATTTCTCTTTAATTTGTTCCCTCCAAGGATCAACTTGCTGATGTTTTCACTAAATCCCTTTTTGGTCCTGCTCACCATCGGATTCTTGACAAGATGGGTGTCGTTTCCCTCCCCTCCATCTTGAGGGGAGATGTTGAAATTACAGATAACAAGCAGCATATATCAAAAAAAGCTTCTTAATTTTAGAGATGAAGGAGATGAAGAAACAGGACCATGGTCTGAATTTTAACTCACAAGTACGTGGCAATAATCAAGACCTATCAAGGAAGATATTTAATCCCAGACACACATCTAAGAGATCAAATCCCAACCATCCATCTTAGAGGACCTAGAAGTTTCTACAAGGTCACGTGAGAAGCACAAAAACAAATAAAAGTTTGTTATAGAGGTTGCATAGCCAACCAATTGGATTTAGACAAATATATTTGTATTTAGAATAATTTAATTCTTTTAATTAGTTTAGCAGCATTTAAATACATATATGTTGTAAAAATCCCGCTCCTATTCAACAACTATGTAATCTGCACTAGGCAAGCCTGGTGCGACAAGCTCAGCAACCTTCGAACTTAAGGCCTCTAACATGAAAGTCCCAAGCTCCAAGATGAATTGCAAAATACATCTTTAAGAGTTTCATGAGACAAGTGCAAAACTGTACCGAAACTAGATCAACCAGAGGCAAAGAGTAAATTAACTAACTTGATATCCAAGTAGAAACAAAAGGTAATGTTGAAACTACTCATAGACAATTGCAGATTGCAATCACAAAGTTTAAAATCACCAAGACAGAACGCAACTAAAACTTTAAAACTTCCGATATTCCATGATTACAGGGTTGAGTTTATCAACTTACCAACAACGAAAAGCTTTATGCGTACGTCAAACTGCAGGATTAGAGATCCCACTAATAGTCGAGCTCCAGCTGATGTACCAGTCATACCAGTTCCACCAGAACTCTTAAGGAGAACCACCAAGTTAAACTCTCTATAATCCTCAACAGAGCACCCTAACAGGAAGATTGTTCACAAGGAAAACTTGGATTAAAGTTCAAAAACAACAAATCCAAGTTAAATTTCAGGGCCATAAAATTTCCAATTCAAAACACGAATAATACAGCTACAACTGTATATAGAAGATACATCAGAACTGTAATTACCGAAACGAGATTCTCATACAACACAGTCAGAGCTGAACCAATATCAAAAATCATAGCAAATGCAATTATTACTGGACATATGATCTCCTTCCATTAATTGTTTGTGTAACAAGGAATTACAATATCAAGATCATACAATCAAACAAAAAAATACTAACCCAACTTCACTAAAACCAAATCTACAACCACTAACCAACACCCTAACCTCCAAATCCGTAAAGGGTCCTTCCTTGCCTCTTAAGAGCATAAACAACATCCATAGCCGTCACAGTCTTTCTCCTAGCATGTTCAGTATATGTAACAGCATCACGAATCACATTTTCAAGAAAGATCTTAAGAACCCCACGAGTTTCCTCATAAATCAATCCAGAAATACGCTTCACCCCACCTCTACGAGCAAGCCTACGAATAGCTGGCTTGGTAATACCTTGAATGTTATCTCTTAACACCTTCCTGTGCCTCTTAGCTCCTCCTTTGCCTAATCCTTTACCTCCCTTACCACGGCCAGACATTTTTCAGGGTTTTGAAATTGAATTTTTGGAAAATTGAAAGCGATGATAAGCTGAGAATTTAACAAACATGATTTCAGTTTTCGGTATTTATAGCTGCTGATATTGTGGATCGACATTTGTGTTAAATCATGATCGTTGGTTTTTGAAGATCGACGGATATGAGGATCGATCCGCGTGGAAGTACGACATTTTATGTGAATCGTTGATTAGGAAGAGATCAACGGTTGACAATGTTTTATTGTGTATTGACGCGGATTCTGATTTTTGAAGTTACGTTTAGCGGAAAATGAAAATGTGATTTGTGAAAGTTAAAAATTATTAGGCGCCTAAAAATTTGGGGATTAGTTGGTTTATATACCGCCAGAAAATTTGTGGATTGATTTATAATATTTTAATTAATGTTTTATATTAAGAGGAATATTCTAGAAAAATACAACAGATAATTTGAGATATAATTAGTTATTAGCACTCCATAAACATAAGTACGTAACTGTCATAAATATGGATTTAGCATGTTGGGTTGGTCCATCCTAACATGTGATTTTGATACATTTGAGCTAAAGATTTTACTTGTTTTGGGGCTCGTTTGAATTTGAAATTGCATTTGATTGTCTTCGGATTGAACTAGGCACGTTGCTAAGATCTTAACGAAGTCCATGGAAAATTTCAGCCATTTTATTTCGTAAACTCTGGATCACAAAAAACTATGGGTTATAACATATGAAAATCGGTAAAAGATCGGAATTAGCCTGCTTTTGGGGACTCCTTTAAACATGAAAACATGTCGATTTGCCCCTCGGGACGAATTGGATCAATTGCTAAGGTTGACAAACATCCATGAAAAATTTCGGTCATTTTATTTCAAAAATTTCATATTAGAAAAAATTCATGGACAATAGCACAGTAAAAGCTGCAAACTCTAGGTTACTTGCTTTGGGATCGTTTGAACTTAAAAATGTATCTGCTTACCCCTCAAGACGAACTGGTCCATTGCTAAGGTCTTAACGGGCATCCATGTAAATTTTTAGTCATTTTGTTTTGGGAATTCCGTATCACAAAAAAAACATAGACTATAGCACATGAAATTGACACAAATTGGGTGTACCTGCTTTGGGCTTGTTTTAACTTGAATAGCCCATGTTTGCCCGTTGGGACGAATTTGTTTCATTGCTAAGGTTTTAACCCACGACTATGAAAAATTCCGTCCATTTTATTTTGTAAATTCAAAATCAAAAAAATCTATGGACTATAGCTCACGAAAATAAGCAAAATCCAAGTTTACCTACTTTGGGACTCGTTTGAACTTGAAAATGCGTCCATTTGCCCCTCGGGACGATCTGAATCGATTGATAACGTCTTAATAGACGTTTATGAAAATTTTCAACCATTAAGTTTCAGGAATTCCGGATCACAAAAAATACATGGATAATAGCACATGAAAATCAGCAAAAAATGGTTTTACCTGCTTTAGGGTTCCTTTAAATTTGAAAATGCGTCTATTTGCTCCTTGGGACGATTGGGATCATTGCTAAGGTCTTAATAGACGTCCATAAAAATTATGACCATTTTATTTCAAAAATTTCGGAACATAAAAAATTCATGGACTATAGCATACGAAAATTTACAAAATGTGGTTTGCCTTCTTTAGGGCTCATTTGAACTTGCTCGTTTGTCCCTCGAGACGAATTGGGTCCATTGCTAAGGTCTTAATGGACGTCTATGAAAATTTCCGATTATTTTATTTTTGGAATGTGGGATCACAAAAAGTCCACGGAGTATAGTACATGAAAATTGACAATCATTCTCTTTCTCATGATTATGTTTCGGTAATCTTCTCCGGTTAATCCTCCAACGAGTTCAAAATAAAAAATCGTGAATTTTATGTTGAAAATTATCAACTTTTCTTTGGAAGTCACCATGTCCTCCACTCCTATTTCTTTTTAGAGTTCCTCTTTAAGGGTAGAGTGTTGGATGTGCTTCCATCAAACAATCAATGTTGACAAATTTTGTGATTCCTCAATAAAAGAATAACTCAAAATTAAGAAAAATGTAAATGCTTTAAAGAAATAGGGGTCACCAATAAAAAAATTAAAAAAGAAAGAAAATTGAAAAATTAATATATTTATGAAAAAATTATAATACATAATTATTTAGTGACCAATAAAATATTGTCATGTGTTCAAAGTTGTCGTTCTAACATATATATTTTTCTTCTCACGAATCTTAAGGAAGGTTAAGACACTTTCTTTGTCATGTCGCGTTTTGAGGGTGTATTAATATCGCTTTGAACAAGATTAGGTTTGTATAATAAGTTGTTATAATAATTTAAGTATGTAACTGACTTTTCGATACATGTTTGGGTGGATTTATGTCTTTTCCCTTTTTAGTTTCACATAAACTTTATGTCATCCAAGATAATGGGTACAATAATATCATGTAATGTTGTATGTATAACCAATGTACCGATGGATTGGGCTTGATATTTTTTGGCCCATCGAAATAATGGGTCAACTTAATCTGTCTCGTCAAATTTCAGAACACATATGGGGAACTAGCCGAACCATATTGAGGTAGGTCGGATGGATTGGCCAGCCGCCCATATTGACAGCTCTCGCTACTGAAAATTATGTTGATTTTAGTTGGACAAAAAAAGGTACTATGACTTTTGATTGTAACAAAAACTTAGTGTGTGTTTAATCTTATAACTTAAAAATTACTTCTTTTTTTATGTGTGTTTAGTAAATATTAAAGGTTCTTATAAGTTAAAAGAGTTGGCATAAATATAGAAAAACTAGAAAATTAGATCGAAATAAACTAATTTGATTATTAATTTTTTTTGTTAGATCGCAATGTGTTTTTTCAATTTAAAAATTGATTTTTTAATTTGATGTTCAATATAAGGATTTCGATATTTCGATGCACCGGAGAACCAAACTTTTATAAATTAATTTTTTAAAAAGAACCAATCTTTTGGTTCCCAACCCAACAATTCCTCAACCAAAAAACCAAAAGTCAACTAGCAGAACAGCCATCCAGCAACAAATCAAAGCAATAGATTTGCAATTCAGATAATTAACTTCAAATACTAACAAATATTTTTATCGATATACATCACGTAAAGGAATCATCTTCGTCCTTATTTTTTCTCAAACAATAGTTAGAGATAAAATGTTATTAATAAAGATAACTATGGACTTTTCAGCACAATCGGTGTTCCATGATGAGACATACCATGAGTTATGGTTTTTAATTTTGTCTTATTCTTTAATTTGGTCTTCCTTATTTTTTTACTTCACACCTTAAAAAATTGTATGAATAACATCAAGTGAAGTAGAAAAAATTGAACCGATTTGATGTACACTTTTTCAAAATCGATGAATCGAGTCAAAATTAATAAAACCAAATGCTCAATCAGGTTTCTAAACGAATTTGAATTAATCAAACTCTAAGCAGATATTGAACACAAGTGACAAATCCAAAAAGAGAAATTGAACCACCAAATAGCCATCAGACAAAACTAATGGTGTAAAGACCATATGATTATAAAAGCAATAAGCACACTTGACTGTCAACAACAAAAAAACAGTTGGAATATAGCAGAAATATCACATATTTTGGTTCAAAAAGAACATAATATAGTAAACCAAAAAATGTATCAATGTTTATAAACTGTCTGATGTATTATTTATATCTTCTTAGAGACCCCAAGCCTGAGTCTGAAATCTTCTTCCATTAGCGGAAGGCCATCGCGCAACTTCACTTTTGGTTCCCATCCTAACAACTCTTTCGCTTTTGTGATATCTGGTTTCCTTTGTCTTGGATCGTCTGGTGTATTTTCCACCATTTTTATCTCAACTTTCGGACTGATAAGCTGCAAACAGACGAAGGAGTATATGTGGTTTAAACAGAGTGATTTTCCAGCAACGGAAATACAAGTTGTGGCAAAATCTAAGTACACAAAGAGCAGCTTCTTGAGAATATGTAATTACCTCCTTCACTAGTTCCGCAAGCTGAGCATGATATCGGGATTTATTCAATAAGTGCAGCACACATGTGTCAATTGATCTGGACTTTTCTTTTGCGAAAAGAATTACAAAAAAATTATCAGACCCTTACCTCCCATTAGAAATTGCACTCATCGAATAAAAATCTGATTATATCACACTCACCTGGGTTACCGATGTTGATTGGCCCAGTGTTATCCCCTTCCATTAGACGGATAAGTCCATCAACCTTCAAAGTATTGAAGACGAGGGGGAAGAAAACATTAGGAGCAAACTCATAAAGCAATAACGACTATGATAGTAGTTCATTGACATACCATATCAGAGACATAACAGAAACTGCGAGTCTGTGTCCCGGGAGCTTGAACAGTTAATGGTTCATCCCTTTACAACGGAGAAAATCAGGAATGTTAGTTAAAAAGATTGGTCTAATTAGGCGGGATATGCATCGACAGAGAGAAATTGGTGATTAAATATGCAAAACGATAGAACAAAAGCAAAAGTCGATTGTTACAGTTGACGAAGCTACTAACAATCATCACAAATGGACTAAGAAAACAATGGCCTACTTTGGAAATCACGGTCAATGTATCATTAAGCATGTAGTTACATTTGTATATTCAGAGTGATGACAATCAAGAAAGAACTTACCGAAGTGATTGAGCTATAAAGTTGCTGACCACACGCCCATCATCAATATTCATACGAGGTCCATAAGTGTTGAAAATTCTAGCAATTCGTATTTCTGTTGCAAAATGCATAGATATCATGAATGCATCAGTGGAATATTGTGGACAACCTGAACAATATCAAAGGAACTACAAATTACCAATCCCATGCTGCCGGTGGTAGTCAAACATCAATGTCTCTGCCACACGCTTCCCCTCATCATAACAGCTTCGAACTCCTAAACACAACAACAGTGACATTGTTAGACATATGCTTCAACGAGATGCTCAAACGTTGACTTAGATACACTCATCAGATCAAAATCGGTGTTTGATTTCTAGTTTCGAATTCATATTATCCTTTTGCTTTACTACTAAACACTTAAACTTTTTGTAGAAGAACCTTCCTGTGATCAACGTGATTGAGTGAACCAAGTAGTCTAAAAGAGAATAGTAGTGAAACTTTAGTTGTTGAATCTCCAGATGCAATTCCGTATTGTCCTCCAAGTTGGAGCAGATGTAAAAACATGATTAATACACACAAAACAACTTACAATATGGTGCCAGTGTTCATAAGTTGAAACAAATTCGAGTTCGTGAGGTTTTCATAAAATTCAAGAAGTAAGAGGACGTACCGATTGGGTTAACATTACCCCAGTAGCTCTCAGGTTGGGGATGCACAAGAGGATCACCGTAAACCTCTGAGGTTGACGTGAGCAGAATCCTACTCACAATTACAGAAAATGAGTAAAGTGAGAGTCAAAAAGATGAGGTGAAGAAGCATTTTAAATCTTCTAACCTTGCTCCGACACGCTTTGCTAAGCCCAACATATTCAACGTGCCAATGACATTAGTCTTTATTGTCTGTCCGAAAAAAAGTAAAGAAAAAATGCATCAAAAACAAATTTTGTACTTCACCATATCTATTAACCTGCATGAACATAAAAGGTTTTTTTCTATAGTTTACCAGATATAACACAGTACATCAGAATTTTATACTAGCCAAAGCCGAGAGGCTTATCAACAAAGGTTAAATTAGACCAAAAAAAAAAAGATGCAGCATTGACAAAATAATATTCCCGTTTCTTCTTTATTTGGGGAACAACAGAAAATCGGTAAAATCAGAGAGCTTATGCAAGTAGTAATGAATAGAAATCATCATGATTCACTGATAGCTAAGATCGTACATACCTTAACAGCATTGTACTTATAGAAAATTGGAGAAGCAGGGCATGCGAGATGATAAATCTTATCAACTTCAACCAACAAGGGCTCTGTCACATCTACAAACAATAAACATGTAACAGAAACAGTCACGCTTCTGATAATACAGTATGAAACAACATACGGGTGTCGACTCAACTGTTTGAACTGCTACAGTGTTGGGAGGTCAGAGTAGACAACTAAGATCTGACACTTACGTAGGAAGTTAGCTCTTCTACCGTCACCAGATTGCAGCAAAAACAAACCCAAACTAAAATCTACTTATCTTAATCATATTAGAAGTTAAAAGTATTCAATTTCATTAAATGAAACAGTTACTATTACATAAAAAGATAAGATTTTTCTAGCCTGTATTCCCCTCGACTAGATGTTGAATAATCACAAAAAGTAGTCCATATATTAGCTAACTAGTATGTAAATGAAGTAAAGATGAGAGTATACCGTGGCGCCTAAGCTCAAATCTGGGATGACCAATCCATCTTTTCAGATTATCCTTTGAACCAGTGAAAAAGTTGTCCACAACAATAACCTTCACGGTGATAAAGAAAGAGCTTTAGATGCATAAGGGCATCATTCTATTACTCTACTACGCATTCACTCGGAAGGCTCATGAAAACAGAAGTAGTTTTTCCTTACACATAAGTCTATAAGGGGCTAAGGAATAAAAAATAGGATTATAAAAACAAATTGGCAAGGCAACAAAAAAAATCTAGAAGATACTGATGAACCGATAGATGATGCAAGACCGAACAAGTTACCTCATTCTTCTCATCCTCCATCAATTTGTCAACTAGGTGAGAACCAATAAATCCAGCTCCTCCAGTAACCAAAATTCTCATGTTAGGCTGCAACCAGGAATAGAATGTTTTAGCAAACGGGCATTAAGGATTAGAATTTAGAAGTAGGCAGAGCAGACCAAACATAGCATATGCGGTTTTACTATGGAATGATAGTGTTTGACTGATCAAAACCCTTTAGTACTGTGACTCCAGTAAAGCACATCGACACTCACTGTTGCCGTGAGTGCCAACTTGCTAACTGAAAACATCAGAAGTTTCATCAAAAAAGAAACTATACAACTAGGATCAAGCCAAATGGATGATTCTTAACTCGTAAAACAGAAGCACCAAAGCAAATATCAAATTCCTATATCTAGGTCAAGTACACTAATCTTTCGTTTTCGCAGATAAAGCTGATATCAAATCCACACTCGTTCTTTATTGATTCATAACTAATTAAATCTCCACACAAATATCAACTTCCGATTTTAAGACTAAAATAGTTGTTTGATTAGACCATATGGTCTATACCCTATACCACATATCTTCTCTTTTTCGGGGGGAAATTGGGGGTAGGGGTTTACAATGTAGGGAATCGAACCCTCACCAGGTAGTCAACCAACTAGCTACTACGATTTACCTATACCACATATCAAACACAATCAAAAGAACAAACTTGTTGTCAAGCCTATATGACAACTTCAACTCATAGGGTAAACATACATATGCGAAAAAATTACTAAAATTTCGACAAAACCTCGTAATTTCAAAAGTCGAATAAGAACTTATCAAGTTTAAATTCTGAATCCACCTCTACATTAAATTTACCTGAAAGAACTTTGAGAAGCGCAAAGGAGATGGAGTTGGAGGTGGCTTAGTTGTTGTTTGGTGATCTCCATTAGCAGAATTCTTTGCCATTGCTCACAAAAATCCTTCAATCAAATTAGTAATATATAAAACTAGCATTAGATCCCAATCAAAACCTTCTTAATCATAAAAAAAAATCAGTAAAAATCAATCAAAACCTTCTAAATTAATTATTCCAGCATCAATCTCAATCAAAACAATCAAATTAAACAAAAACACTTAAACCTTAATCCAATTAAAATCATGTTATATACCAATTCATAAAACATACCTTATACCACAAAAAAAAAAAACTTTTTTTTGCTCTGCAAGTTCTGTGACATGCAAAAAGAGATTATACATATTATATATATATATACAGACACATAAACACAAAATAAAAATAAAATAAAAGAGATTTACTTGGCAAATAATAAAATAAATTGAAATAAGAATGCTTATAATTGACGAAACGTAAAGTTGAAAGAATAACATATAAGAGTACCAAACCTTTAGAATATTGATTTTCAACAAAGTCAAAGCAAAAGTAAAAGAATATTTATTATTACCTTAGATGGGATTTTGCTAGAATTAAGGCTATTAATTAAGTGCGATGATAGTGGAATATAAATATTTATAAGAATATATTCCTTTTTTTAAGAAAAAATATTTACTAATTTTATTTAAGTGGAATAAGAAGATTAAGAGAAAGAAAACTAGATTTTTTATTTTTATTGACTTCGCGAGGAGGACTCAACTTGGACTTTTAACATTGATTTTTTTGACATAAACTATAAATCGTGACTCTATTTTACTCTCTAAAAAAAATTCATAATATAATCATTTCTTTCTCTTTTATAGATATAACTCTATAAACATTGTAATATAAAATTGTATTATTTTATATTCCTAGATAATATAAATTGCAACAAATATTATGTGTTAAATTATGTGTATTCTTAATTATGATTAAAATTTCTATCTTATCCCTTTCGTTTATTTTTATTTGACCACTATTTTTAAAAATATATATTCATTTTATTTATTACTTTTATAATATCAAGAAAAGATAAATATTTATCTTATAAAAGAAATAATGTCGTTGAAAAATTCAAATAACGCTTCTCAAATACCATAGAAAGAGCTAAGAATGAAAGACATAAACGCATTCATCGAATGTGATTTATGAGTAAAATTTTGTGTCTTCTTATTTATTGTTGAAATTACTATATTACCCCTTCCACTTAATTTTATTTGTCCGCTATTATTAAAATATATTTATTTCATTTATTACTTTTATAATATGAAAAACAAAGATAAATATTTTATCTTTTTAAAAAATGTTATATCGTTGAGAACTTGAAAAACGCTTCTCACATGCTTAAATAGAATAAGCAGAGGAGATAATGTATAAACGCATTCACCAAATGCGATTAATGAGTAAAATTTTGTGTCGTCTCATTTATTGTTGAAATTACTATATCACCCCTTACGTTTAATTTTATTTGTCCATTAGTTTAAATATATATTTAATTATTTTATTTATTACTTTTATAATATTAAAACAATAAATATTTAATCTTTTAAAAAACGTCATGCCGTTGAAAATATGAAAACGCTTCTCGAATACCTAAATAGAAAGAGCTGAGAAGATAAGGCATAAAACGCATTCAATCCAAGTGATTTTATGAGTAAGTAATATTTAGTTGTCTTTATTGATTGTTGAAATTAAGATATTACCCTTCGTTTTTTTAATTTTATTTGTCCACTATTTTAAAGATAGATTTATGTTTATGTCATGATGACTTTTATAATATCAACAAAAGATAAATATTTTATCTTTTAAAAAAAGTCATGTCGTTGAAAACATGAAAAAATCCTTTTCAGATGCTTATATAGAAAGTATTGAGTAAATAAGGCATAAAACGCGATTCGTTTTATGAGTAAAATTCTGTATCATCTTATTTATGGGTTGGAATTACTATATTAACCCTTCCGTTTAATTTTATTTTTTCACTATTTTATTTTATAATATGAAGAAAATATAAATATTTTATTTTTAAGAAAAAATCCATATCGTTGAAAACTTGAAAAAACACTTCTCAAATACCTAAATAGAAAGAGCTGAGAAGATAAGACACAAAACGCATTCGTCAAATGCGATTTATGAGTAGAATTTTATTTGACTACTATTTTTAAATATATATTTATTTTATTTATTACTTTTATAATATCAAGTAAAGATAAATATTTTATCTTATAAAAAAATTATACCGTCGAAAAATTCAAATAACGCTTCTCAGATACCTAATAACAAGAGCTAAGAATGAAAACATAAAAACATTGACACCGAATTATGATGCGTCTTCTTATTTATTGTTGAAATTACTATAGTACCCCTTCCGTGTAATTATTTGGACACTATTGTAAATAATATTATTTATTTTATTTATAACAATTATAATATCAAAAGATAAATATTTTATCTTTTAAATAAAGTCATGTCATTTTAACTTTGAAAAAAATGCTTTTAAGATCCTAAATATAATGAGTTGATAAAATAAGGCATAGAAAACGTGCACCAAACACAATTTATAAGTAAAATTTTGTGTTTTCTTATTTATTAATAAATTTATTTTACCATCCCGTTTAATTTTTTTCCCACTATTTTAAAATACATTAATTTATTACATTTATTACTTTAATAATATCAAGAAAAGATAAATATTTTATCTTTAAAAAAATATCATATCGTTGAAAACAAGAAAAAACGCTTCTCAGATAGCGAAATAGAAAGACTTGAGAAGATAAGATATAAAACGCATTAACCAAACGCGATTTATGAGTAGAATTTCGTGTCATCTCATTTATTAATGAAATTACTATATTACCCTTCTATTTAATTTTATTTCTCTACTATTTTAAATATAAATTTATTTCATTTTTTACTTTTATAATATAAAGAAACAATAAATATTTGATCTTTAAAAAAAACGTCATGTCATTAAAAACTTGAAAAAAAGGTTCTCAGATACATATATAGAAAGAGCTAAGAAGATAAGGCATGAAACACATTCACCAAATGCGATTTATGAGTAAAATTTTGTGTATTCTCATTTATCTTGAAATTGCTATATAACCCATTCAGTTTATTTTTATTTGTTCGCAATTTTAAAAATATATTTATTTATTTTATTTACAACTTTTATAATATGAAGAAAAGATAGATATTATATCTTTAAAAAAAATTCATATTGTTGAAAACTTGAAAAAAAAAACGCTTCTCACATACCTAAATAGAAATAGCTGAGAAGATAAAGAATAAAACGCATTCACCAAATGTAATTTATGAGTAAAATTTTTGCATCTTCTTATTTATTGTTGAAATTACTATAATACCACTTCCGTTTAATTTTATTTATCCACTAATTGAAAAATATATTGGTTTATTTCATTTGTTACTTTTATAATATAAAAAAGGCTAAATAAATACTTTATATTTTAAAAAAACGTCATATAGTTGAAAATGTAAAAAACGCTTCTAGGAAATCAAAATAGAAATAACTAATAAAATAAGACATAAAGTGCATTCACAAAATGCAATTCATGAGTAATATTTTATGCCATCTCAGTTATTGATGAAATTACTATATTACCTCTTCCAATTAATTTTATTGTCCCCCTGAGTTGAAATAAATATTTATTGTTTCAGGAGAAAAGGTAAATATCAAACAAAAATAGAAAGGTGGATCGTGTTAAATAAAAGGCGGTATTTAAACTTTGAAAAAAAAATGCTTTAAAGATTCCTAAATATAATGAGCTGATTAAAAATAAGGCCATTAACACGTGCACCAAACAAATGTATAAGTAAATTTTTGGGTGTTAGTCTTTTTAGTATAAGGAATTTATATTGTACCGTCGCGTTTAATTTTTTCCCCACTATTTTTAAAATATATTAAGTTATTTCATTTATTACTTTTATAATATCAAAAAAAGATAAATATTTTATCTTTAAAAAAACATCATATTGTTTTATTTTTGCTTTGACTTTGTTGAAAATCAATATTTTCCACTATTTATCGAATGTGATTTGTAAGTAAAATTTTTTGTTATCTCATTTATCGTTGAAATTACTATATTACCCCTTACGTTTAATTTTATTAGTCCACTATTTTAAAAATATATTTATTTATTTTATTTATCACTTCTATAATATCAAGAAAAAGTTAAATATTTTACCTTTTAGAAAAACGTCATGTTATTTAAAATGTGAAAAACCACTTCTCGAATACCTAAATAGAAAGAATTAATAAGATAAGGAATAAAGCGTATGAACCAAATGCGATTTATGAGTAAAATTTGTGTCTTTTTATTTATTGTTGAAATTACAATATTATCTCTCCCGTTTAATTTGTTTTTTCCACTATTTTAAAAATATATTTATCTATTTTATATATTATTCTTTTTAATATGAAGAAAAAAAATATTTTTTTATTCTTTTTAAAAAAATGTCATTTCTTTGAAAATTTGAAAAGAAATGTTTCTCACATAGCTAAATAAAAAGAGTTGAGAAGATAAGGCTTATGCGTTCACCAAATGCGATTTATGAGTAAAATTTTATATCATCTCATTTATTGTTAAAATTACTATATTAGTCTTTTCGTTTATTTTTATTTGTCTGCTATTTTAAAAATATATATATTTATTTTATTTTTCACTTTTATAACATCAAAAAAAGATAAATATTTTATCTTTTAAAAAATATCATGTCATTGAAAATGTGGAAAACACTTTTCGGATATCTAAATAGAAAGAACTGATAAAATAAGGTATAAAACACGTTCACCAAATGCAATTTATGAGCAAAATTTTGTATCTCTTTATTTATTATTGAAATTACTATATTACCATTTCCGTTTAATTTTATTTTTCCACTTTTTTTTAAAAAATCGTTTATTTATTAGTACTTCTAAGTATGCACGCAAAGATAAAGATTTTATTCTTTGTCTTAAAATGGATATCGTTGCAAATTGCCAAACACGCTTCCTCCGCTATATTAGACACCAACCTCAGAAGACTTTAAGGAGGAAAACTTAGGTACTAAATGGCGAGTTATGGAGTGAAAAGTGTACGGGTGTCAGCGATGGTATGGTGTCAAAACAGTAAGCATATGAGCCTCCTCCCATATTCGTTGAATGGAGGGGGCCAACAGAGAGAGGAGAGAGAGAGAGAGAGAGAGAGAGAGAGAGAGAGAGAGAGAGAGAGATATATCAAGAAAAGATAAATATTTTGTCTTTTAAAAAATAAGTCATATTTAAAAACATGAAAAAAAATGTCTCTCCAGATTTTGACCCCCCCCTAAATAAAAAGAGTTGAGTAGCAAAGCCATAAAACACATTCAAATGCGTTTTATGAGTAAAATTTCGTGTCTTCTTATTTATTGTTGAAATAACTATATTACCCCTTTCGCTTAATTTTCTTTGTCCACTATTTTTAAAATATATTTATTTATTTCATTTATTACTTTTATAATATCAAAAAAAGATAGATATTTTATCTTTTAAAAAATGTCATATCGTTGAGAACTTGAAAATTACTTATAATAGATAGAGTTGGAAAGATAAGACATAAAACACATTCATCGAATGCGATTTATGAGTAAAATTTTATGTTATCTCGTTTATCATTAAAATTACTAATTATCTTTTCCGTTTAATTTCATTTGTCCACTATTTTAAAAATATATTTATTTATTTCATTTATTTCATTTATTATTTTATAATATCAAGAAAAGATAAACATTTTATTTTTTAAACAAACTGTTCATTCTACTTTTAGTTTCTCTTGCTCTTTAGGAATTTCTAAAGATCAAAACAACACAAAAGAGAAAAAAAATAATGATCATGGGATCCAATTTTTTGAGTGAAAAAAACAGATAAAAGAACTATTTTTTTGGAAATACTTCTTAAGATTCTATTCGACCAAACATCATTAGAGATTCTTTTTTATTTTCTTTGGACATAGTAAAAAAAAATTTAATTTTTTTTAAATATATATATACTCATGAAAGCAATTCCAATGTGCTTTTTCTTGAAAATGTGAATATTGTTGGCATAAAAAATGTGAGTTCCAACATGTGATATTAATGATCAGTTTCTATTCTATATGGTGATTAAAAAATTATCAATAGATTAATCAATTTAACTAATAAATTGATTTTAGTACTTCTAAGACACATGTGGAATTTTCTAATTGATGAAGACTTCATTTATAATAAACACAACAACAATAAACTACTTTCTTGAGCATCAAGTTTGCTTTTACTTTGTCTAAGTTCTTGCTTAAAGGCTCACTTACTCATACATAATGACATGTAACCAAACTCAATCCATTTAACATTTTGTTTTGTAATATTTATTTCATTAAAAACTAATCAACTATACGAAACTATTGTTTTCTCTATCCTTAATTATTTGTTCATTTTTTAATTAAATATTTATAAAAAATTAATATTTGATATAGTGAGTTTATCATTTTATCCTTCATAATCATATTAAGTAGATGAATTGAAAACTTAAAATTTTCAAAGTAATTAACATTTATTGTTTATGTTAATTGAATCTTGATGTTTCATTCCTATTTCTTAAAAAGCAAAAAAAAAATAAAAATAAAAAAGAATATTTCTTATCATTCCTAACAATCTTATGGTGAATAATCAAATATAAATTATTTTTTCAATAATTTTGGAATTCATACAATGGATAATCATCTAGCTGGACTTATTTCAACTGTGAATTATATTAAGCTTATTGATTTAACATTAATTAAAAAAATAAACTTGAATTGTTGACAACAAAGTGGCTGTAGTTTAGTGGTAAGAATTCCACGTTGTGGCCGTGGAGACCTGGGCTCGAATCCCAGCAGCCACAAAAATGCTAATTTTTTTTTAAAAAAATTATTATTATTAATTGTTTTCTTTTTTTTTTTTAATATTATTATTTTGATAATTGTATAGAATGACAAACTAATAATGTAAAATAAATACAGTAGCTACCGTTTAAATTATTTGTGTTCCATAGCAAACTGTTGTCAGTTGTCTCTCCCTCATAATTGCTCAACACCGATAGTGAGTCGTCTAAACACCAGAACACCAATGCAAGCTACAGAAGTAGAGAGAAAACAAGTAGCGAGAAACTTAGTCCTTTTGCGTTGTCTATTCACAATGGCTCATTGTATGCAATGTAGTTGTATATAATTTCTCTCTTTATCGTTTATACAATTCGATTAAATTGTATATTCCTTGCCCAAGTCTCTTTTGCCTTTCTCTCTTTCTCGTTTTATTACACAAATCAAATGTATATTAATTCCGCTCTTTCCAGTTTATAACAATTCGAGTCAATGCTATATAAATTTTAAATTTTACACAGATATACAAACACATACAAGTGAATTGCGATGCTAACAACGACTTAATAACAAATGATGAGGCTAACAACAATTTATTACAAATGGTTCTGCTATTGATTAGTACAATCTAAAGGAGTAGCCAACGAATTATACAATTGCTTTTTTTGTATATATGTATAGCGAAATATGCATAACTCTCAATTGTATATGTATATTGTTAAGATTTAGTTAATTAATTATGTGTAACCATTTTAGTTAGCTTAGCCATTTCAGTTAATTAGTTAGAATAGTTAGTTAGTTAACTAATTCTGTTATTGAACAACCCACTAGTTTGTTAGATATTTTGATTCTTTTTTTGTATAAATACATGGTCTCCTCACAATACAAAGTAGTTGGTTTAATTCATTCATTACACTTTCTTCCTCTCCTTTTAGTTTTACTGCTACAACTGTTTTCTTCTTCTTCCTTCAGCTTTATTGTTACATTCATGGAAGCTCAATAATGATTTGTGAGCTAGTTTTAACATGGTATCAGAGCTAGGAGGTATTCCAATTCATCTGTTTCACCTTCTGAGTTCATCTTTTAGATCTCGTTTTCTTTGTTTTTTTATATGCATCTCAAATGTGTTGATTTGCTGGCTAAAATTTGGATACTAGATCTGTTTCTTGTTCCAATATTTTCCTTGTTGAAATTAGTTACTGGATCAATTTGTATTTTGTGTGTTTGATTGATTTGGTTTTGCTATGGCGATTGAGAATGTTTCAACTTCGACTGAGAGCTCTGTGAGTAACAATGGTGTTAAAAATATTGATATTAGTTCACCATTGTATGTGCATCCTTCGGATAATCCTGGTGTTTCGTTGGTTCAAAATCTTTTTGATGGAATAGGTTATAGATCATGGAGACAAAGTGTTCTAAGAGTTCTATCAGTTAAAAACAAGCTGGGCTTTATCAATGGTGATTGTAAGAGCGCCGTCCTAATGCTGTTTGGGTAGGAGGAACACCAAAGTTTCGGTCATGGGAAAGGTTCTTGTGACGCCATGGTTATCCTAGATTATTAACTCCTTAACTCCTTAAACTAAAGATAGATACAGAAAGTGTTTGGTTAGAATTTAGAATTGTTTTTGATTCATATGAGTTATCGGAGGAAAGAATTGGAGGATCGATTATGATCAAACTAACGGTGCAAAGCTGTATCAATCAACGTGAATCAATGAGCTATCACCAGGGACTTGGATATTACTGCCTTATTATACTACGATGAAGAAATTGTGGGAGGAGTTGAGTCTTGGACGTACATTACATATAAAGTTCATGCAGTTGTTGCAGTTGTAATTGTACTTGTGGAGCCAAGGATACATGTACAAAGTGGAGAGGATAGAGTTAATACAATTTCCTTATGGGGGTTTAATGAAGTCTATACTGTGGTACGAGGAAATTTCTCATGATTTGAATCCATTACCATTTTTTGCGCACAAACCTTTTCTCTGTTAATTCAGGATGAGAAGCAGAGAGAGATTCAAGCCTAGTGCTCAAATGTTCAATGGAATCACATCTTTGAATGCAAGTTGGATTCAGGAAAAAAAAAAAAGGGTAGTGGCAGTCTGCTGCTTTCAATGCAAATAGCTAGGAGGAGCTAGTTCTTCTAGATCACTAAGGCTAAGTAACAAATCTACAGGGAAACAACAATGTTTAATTCAAACCAGTACTCTCCCCAGACTAGTTCCTATGGTAATCCGCAAGCCTCGTGTGAATGTGATTATTGCAGAAGGCCTGGACACATCAGGGATAAAATGTTACAAAACTACATGGCTACCCACAGACAAATAAAATCACACAGAGGAGGCAATTATCCCCTCCAAAATGAGTACAGGGATAATAATCAAGAATTCTAGATTCAACAGAGGGCACAAAGGACTTTATGGCGGGATGTTCATGGTTGCTTCTGGAGAGGCAATTGATGAAGCCAAACTCGTGCAGACACAACTCATCAACTCAACTAAAGAACCATATGTTCAATTTGTGGAGCTGTTGCAACAATTCCAAGCTGAGAAAAACAATGCTAAACACATCGCACATGGTGGTAAGAAATTATTGCAGGTATGATAAAGTACTTCTTCAATTGTTTTTGGGAAATTTCGGAAAATTATCTTACAGATGTTTCTCACAATGAAAAGGAATATTGGATACTCTGACTCAGGAGAGGCTTCTCACAATATGACCTTTGATATAACCGTCCTAACAAATATTTACAGACTTCCATGTCCTTTGCAATTTCCTTACCAAATGGTCTATTAGAGTAAAAGTTGTAAAAATTGGGTACTGTAATACTTGGCACCATAGACATTATTTTGCATCAACGTGTTGTATGTGCCTTCATTCAAATATAATCTTGTTTCAATTCATTGCCCCTTCAAAAATCCATGCCTAAAAGTATTGTGGATTTTTGCTGGATCTCCATGCATTCTGCAGGCCCTTCAATGACTGAAAGAGGCCCTGGGTAATCGGTGAAGCAAAAGGATTGGGCTTAATTTTTTGTGTTAATGCTGATATAAAAATGTCCTCCTGGTGCTGCTCCTGCTGTTTCTACCTGTGATCATATTATCAAGATCAAATGGTTTCAATTCTAAGTCTGTATCTTTTTCTACTCATTTTTGTAAAATACTACACAGCCTTCTGTTTGTTCTTAATAAATACAATTCCTAATACTTCATTTATGATCATACTTGGAATGATGTGGATTATAATTGTGGCATAATAGACTTGGGGACAGTATTTTGGAAAAAAAAATGAAGGAATATTAAATCTTTTTATACCGAGAGTTTTTCTTGAAAACAACAGTTCCAGTTGCAACATATGTCCTATGGCAGACAAAGAAAGGAATTGCTCCGTTCAGCATGTATCCATGTGTACAAAGGGTTTCAATTATGGGTACATAAGATCTGGCCATATACATGTTAACACAACACAAACCACAGTTACTTCGCACCATTGTTTGATGACCTATAGTAGATGCACAGGACACAATTTGTTGAAATGTAAGAGACACTTAGCAGTTATCAAAAGTTTCTTAGCAATGATTGAGAATCAATTAATACTCATCGTTCAGACCATAAGAACTGACCAATGGGACTTTGAAGTTTGTTAATTGCAGAAGAGAAACATCAAGTTTTCGTGATGGAAAAGGAATTATTACATGAAAAGAACTTGTCCTTACACAATCCCCAGCGCAAAATGGGGGTGGTGGAAAGAAAACATACAAATTACTTGTTAGAAAACCTCCAGGGCACTTTTTTTCAGTCTAAGTTAATCTAAAGTATTGGGGTGATGTGTACGTGGTGTGCTACTTATATTCATTAAACATATACTTCCATGTAAAGAGCAAGTCCCCTATGAAATTACTATATAACACCAAAACCAACTTCCTCACACATGAGATCTTTTGGTTGTATATGCTACTACTTCCCAAAAACTCATAGGGACAAATTTAACAAGGACCACAACCACATATATTCATAGGCTCTACCCCTTTGGGACAAAAGGTTACAGGTTCTTGTCTAGCCACAAGAAAACATACCATTCTTAAGGGATGTAGTTTTTAACAGAAAGTATTTTTACTTTTTACGGTTTATCTGAGTGTATCTACCTTTTCCTTCAGTATTGAATTCTGTGGCCCTTATAGATACTTTGCATGATGACACTGTTTCACTTTCTATGCAACATATGGAAAATAATGTATGATGGTGCAACGTAACAGTCCACTCATTACTCCACCCAACACTCTAACTAGTTATCACCCAATAATGTAGAGAACCTGATTCTAATTTGTCCAAAGAGCAGGATATATGATTCAAAAATAGACCACTAGATCACACAAATACCAGCTATATACTGATTAGAGTCACACAACAATATGAAAATACTTACTATTAATACACATGTTTCATTAGCACTGCATTTTCCTCAAAACACAAAATATCCCCATCTGAGATATTCCTTCTGAGAGTCAAACACTGTGAGAACATCAGTAATGATAATGAACCTTTTTCATATTGAAAAGCTGACTATAAATCCTGCTTGGCAGCAAGCTATGACACAGAATTTGAAGATGCACCAAATTCATATTGGGATCTTGTAGTCTGCTGGTGGTAAGAATGG
Organism: Solanum habrochaites; assembly: GCA_027704765.1. NCBI lineage: Eukaryota > Viridiplantae > Streptophyta > Magnoliopsida > Solanales > Solanaceae > Solanum > Solanum habrochaites. The sequence goes on along the minus strand of JAKWJA010002499.1, from coordinate 54,977,673 downwards.
CCATAGGATGTAGATGGGTATTCTTAAAGTGAAGCATAAAGCTGCTGGACACTGTTGACGAGATTCAAAGCAAGACTGGTAGTGAACGGTTTATACTCAAGACGTGGAATGGAATTGATTATACAGAAACTTTTTCCCAGTAATCAAGATGACACTGTGAGGGCTTTGTTAGCTACAGTTTTAAAGAAGGGCTGGGATATATTCCAATTGGATGTGAAGAATGCCTTTACATGGAGTATTTACATGAAGAAGTGTACATTGGAAGTTCCTCCAGGGTTTGCAGTGCAATAAACCAGGATTGGGTTATTGCAGATTGAATAAAATTTTTATATGGACTTGAAGCAAGCCGTACGGTAGTGGTTTATATGCCAAGCTGACATGCAGCTGTATATTCAAAAGGGTACACACCATTATTTGAAGGACTATTCATTTGTCTATAGACGTCTGAGACTTTCCACTATTTTTGTTGTTGTCTATGTAGATGATGTGATTGTAACTGGAACAAAATGTTTTCTGAAATCAATGACCTCCAAGCATTCTCATGACAAGTTTAAAATCAAGGATTTAGGCAGGAGAACATTAGTTCTGGAGGGAGTGGTATGGCTATAAAGATGATGGAGATCATTCTCAGAGAAAATTTGTTCTTGACATGTTTAAATGACTATCAGATTGGAAACATGAAGCAGTGTTCATCTCCAATTGATATGCAAATAAAACTCCAAGCAAGGAAGAAACACCTTTAACAAACCACTTTTTACAGGAAACTCATGGTAAACTGAATTTTCTTAACACAAACTAGAGATGGACATCTCCTATATAGTGTACAATCATCTCAACCAATTCATGCAAGACCTATACGACGCCACATTTACAAGCAGCATTTCATTTTACTGAGGTATCTAAGGCAGGAGACCTACACTTAGGAATTTTATGTCCAAAGACTCAGTTTACCATTAAAGCTTATGTGACTTGACGGGCTGCAGGTCCAGACACTAGAAGGTCAGTACAGTGATCTATATGTATAATGGAGTACACAGTCCACTCAGCTGAGAAGTCTAAGGAAACAAAAGATCTTATCCTTGTCATAAAAGAAGCAGAGTATACGGGCTTTGCGGAAAGTTGCAGTGAGAACTAGTTTGGGCTCAGCAGATTGCTCACAGAACTACACGTGCCATTGCCAAAGACCTTATAGAAGTATATTGTGATAGTAAATCAGCTACTGCATATAGCTCGAAAATCCAGTGTGTCATGCACGCACTAAGCAACATGAAGTTGATTGTCACTTTGTGAGGAATTTACTTAAGACAGGGGCTCATATCACTCCATCACATAAGTACTGATAATCGACTGGCAGGGACATACTGACTAACGCACATTGACTGAATTAAGCAGTCTGCAGCACTTAACAAGTTGTCTGTGGTCTCACACCTCCAACTTGAGGGGGGGTGTTACGGGTGTTAAGATTTAGTTAATTAATTATGGGTACATTGTAGTTAGCTTAGCCAATTTCAGTAATTATGTTAGAATAGTTAGTTAGTAACAAATTCTGTTATTGAACAACCCACTAGTTTGTTAGATATTTTGATTCTCTTTTTGTATAAATACATGGTCTCCTCACAATACAAAGTAGTTGGTTTAATTCATTCATTACACTTTCTTCCTGTCCTTTCAGTTCTACTGCTACAATTGTTTTCTTCTTCTTCCTTCAGCTTCATTGTTACATTCATGGAAGCTCAATCATGATTTGTGAGCTAGTTTTAACATGGTATCAAAGCAGGGTCCGTCTCCTCGATGTTGGGGTCCCCAAAAATTAAAAATTGCCCAGCCATAGAAGCCACTAAGCATGAGAGTGAGGGGGGTTAAGATTTGTTTAAGAATGACAAAAGTGCCCACATCGGTGATTAATGAGATGGGTGGGACTCCTTATAAGGCTTTGGGCAATCCTCATCTCCTTTGGAGCTAGCTATTTTGGGGTGTGAGTTAGGCCTAAGACCTAATTAATATATAGCGAATATACATAATTTACAATGGAACACAATTATACAAACTTTTGCTAATATATAATTTAAATTTTTGTTTTACTAGAGAAAGTCATAATTAATAAGTATCAAAATAGTAAGAATTTCTAAAATTCGATTTATTGTAGCTGAAGTAGCGTAAATTAATAATAATTCGATCCGTTGTAACTGAAATGGAGCGAATTAATGTATTATTGAAGAAAAAAAAAACTTTCAGAAGCTCTCGCCATGTTTGGTAATTTTTTTTATAAAAATTCTCATTATTTGGTAAATGTAATCTATGATATTACCTAATCAGATAATTATTTATCACAACACGTACAACCCCACTTTTTTTAAAAAAAAATATTTTCTGTAATTATAGTTTGATTTGTGAATAATTTGTATATTATTTAATTTTTAAGATTATAATACGTGTGACTAAAAAAATAAAAAAGATTTATGTAATGGATATACTTTTTTTTTCCACTGATGTTTTTGTTTTAGAGGAATACAAATGAATATACTTATACTAGTGTAATATGAAGTATTGAATTTTGTTGTACACAAGATTTAAAAATATAACCTCATATCCGAAAATTACTATCCCTTATTTTTTTTTTCCAGACAAGTGTTTATGGCATCCAAATGATGTTCTAAAAAGAACTTTTCCAACAAACTTTTCTAAAATGTTAATCCCAAAAAAGAGTTATTCAATATTCCCAATTAGTATTCCAAGTGTTTGTGCAACTTGTAGAAGTATAAATAATTATTCTCACCATCAACAAATGTGATACCAACTAAGGTTAGTTCCTCTCTTAATCAAAGATATCGATCAGGTTTGAGCTCATTTTTAATTAATTAAGATAAAGTGTTTATTCATATTTTTAACAACATGAAGGTATTGGTCCATGACTATATTTACTGCATCTTCAAGAGATACTTTTTTACTTTGTGATTTCAAGAAGTTGCTTCAATTCCGTTAAGAGTTTTAAGAAAATTACACGAATAAAAAAAACACAGACTAGTTAATTAGTTAACATAGTTATAGTTTAAATTATTTACCACTCACAATCTCTTTTTAGCTATTATATATGTGCATCTCTCTCCTCTCTTCCTTGATCTCTCGCCTTTCTCCTTCTTATACATATACAAATATAAATTATACATGTAATTGTATATGACAGACTTACAAATACAATTTGGCTCTCTCCACTTTTTGCCCTCTCTCACTCGCCTCTCTCCTCTCTCTCTCAAATTTCTCTTGTTAGATATACAAATACATATGTATACCACTTACATATATATAATTCTCTAACAGATATACATATACAATTCGATAAAATATACAAATACATTCATCTCTCTCCACTCTCCGCCCTCTCTCCTTCCTCTCCCAATCTAGCTCGTCTTTCTCCCCCTCTAACACGTATCTACGAATCGTAATTAGAAAACTATATCTATGATGCCTAATTAAGTCATTTTCAATAGCTATTTACGAAATTTTCCCTTAATTTAGCTGGTCGTCACGATCCAATAAAAGATTGAAATTTAATATATTTTTTTTTTATAAAAAGCACTTTCGTATGCAATATGAATTCAGAATAATCAAAGTAAACTAAAATAAGATAATTATTCGTTGTAATCACCTATTTTCAAATTTATTTTAATCAACTTTCAGTGAAACACAAGGTGCCCTAGCGGTAAAGTTATATCTTTTTTTATAAAATTACGCGGCGGTTACGAATTTCAAAAAATTTAATAATTTTAGCTCAAAATTTATATTTATATTTGAAGAATTATTAATATATATAATTAACTTATTCAAAATTAAATAAAAAAGAATTATAATGATTCAAAATATACAAACTAAATTTTTTGACTCCACTTATATTGCATTTATATTTTTGGTAGCTTTATGATAAGAAATAAAAGATTTGATTATCTTGTCATGGTTAATATTTTGTACTTTTTAAATGCTGATTAAGGCATATGCCATAATGCTTGTTGGAGAAAATTCAAGTTTTAATTGCTTTTTAATTTATTTATATGGTTTTTATTTGATACGAAATATAAGAAAATAAATATTTTTTAAAATTTTTTACAGGTTTAAATTATAGGTATATAGAATATACTAAATGTGTCATTGAGAAAGTCAGAAAATAAAAATTGTTATCTCTTGTTTAATATGATAGTAACTAATTTTAATATTGCGAGTGAATAAAAGTTACTCCATTTTTCAAGATATTTTTATATTTTGGATATAAAAAAGGAACTTAACTTTAATCAAGAGTTCATTACAGCTGTGTTAATTTAATTAAAGTAAACTGATGGTAATATATACATGAATCAGCTTTGATACATTTTGTCACCTTTTGATGTACTTAATCTCCTATCATGTGTTTGTTTAATTAATTCACTAATTATGATTATGTACTTTATCTTTGTACCACGATCGGTTCTACTTTTTTAGTGCTTCATAAGTAAAAGGTTAATGCAATCCACCAAACAACCTCTAAAAAATAATACTTTACCTAGGCTCGTTCAGTGACAGAATCAAAAATTCGTTAAAAAATTATGTCGTGCAAAATTTTTAAGTATTTATTATATATATATATATATATTGATTTTTCTTTTTCTTGACTTTTTTCATACATTTATTTTTTCATATTTTGATACATTCTAATAAAAATACAAATTTCAACAACTTAGAGAATCAATTAAAAAAGATATATCGAATATTGAAATTCACCGAGAAGTCTCCTTTTTTTTTTAAGGGAGTGATTGAGCACAGCATACTTCTGTGAAGTAGCCTAGCATTACTTTATAGATAGATGCACATATGAAATCGATAATAAATTTATGAAAACATGTAATATATTTTTAGATGGGGCATGCACGATCGGGAGTACAAGCATTTTCAATAAATTTGACTTAATTAATCTATCGTCAGAGAACATAATGCAGCAAATAAGTAGTACTATATAATATTTTCAGATTATTAAAAAAATTCTATAGAGTATACATAACTTTGTTAGTGCTTAAGAATTTTAATTATATTCATTTTATATTTTATATATATATATATATATATTTTATTTGATCTAGTTTGATTAAGATTACTAGATTAGTGACTAAAAGATATTGTCTAGATTGTAAATAGGAATAGGATTCTTTTTACAGTGTTTTGTCTATCATATAATGTTGTCTTTTTTATGTTATTCCCTTTACTTTTCACTTTATTTATTTTACTTTTCACAAACCAAATCATAGATTTAGTGTTTTTATAATGATGAGATTTTAAGCTATGTTTTTGCACCACTAAAAAGAAAAAAAGAATTGAAAAAGGGAGAGCTAAATGGAATATTTGAGATTTGGAAAGATCTTTTTGAATACTTCTAGTATTACTTACTTGAATGTACTTAGAAGTTTTGCATTCTTTTTTCTAATTAAGACCTGAGAAAATGTTCTTGTTTCATGGCTATTTCTTACTTGAGGGATTCAACCATACTTAAATAATTCCTCCCTTTCAAAATACTTATTAATTATTGTATATTTTATTTCTTGAGAGTTAAAAGCTTTATGAATTTCGATTGATATTTTTTTGCCGGCAATTTTATGTAATGTTGTTTGACTTGAAAAAAAGAAAGATTTTTGAAACTTGTGATCTGTAACAAGTCATAGATGTTTGTATGATCATAACAACACGTGCGAAGGAGTCTACCGTACTGTAATACTTTCTCTGTTTCAAAATACTTGTTAATTTCACATTTTATTTTTTGAGAGTCAAGCTCCATGAACTTCAATTAACATTTTAACATATTTGATCCGTCCCGACTTTACGTGACGTTGTTTGAGTTGACACACAAAGTTTAGAAAAGAAAGAATTTTAAAATTTATGATCTAAAACAAATCATAGATATTTGTGCGACTATAAATTTCACATTTTAAAATTAAATCGTTACTAAATACAAAATTGTGTCATTCTTTTTTTAACTGACAAAAAAAGAGATCGTGTCACATATATTGTGAGATACGGAGTTTTTTTTTAACATACTTATATGAGAAGAATTGAAACTTGTAAGTAGTATTTCTCATACGATTTTTAAATATTTAAATTTTAAGTTTAAACTATTCAGTAAATTTAATTCTCCAAAAATTAATAAAATTAACTCTAAAAAAAAAAGAAAAACGTACCGTAATAAATATTTGAAACGAAATAAAAGTTAATTTACTAAGAATACCTCATTTACATTACAATATTTACTTAGTGAGGTATAACTAGACATGCATATATATAGAAGTGCATATTATTAATTAATTAATCTCTTCATACCCCACATTTTGCTCCAAAAGAATTATTTCGAGGTCCGAGACTATGGTGGCCCTTAAAATTTAGAAACGTTATATATATTTCCATGTTATATGGGAACGAATATACTACGAGTTCAATAAAATTTAATATTTTTAATTTAAGCTTTGATACATATATCATCGTCACTGGTGTCGCAGTTAGTTGAAGACATGCATGCAGATAAAGTTTTGTATCGAAGGTAAAATATTTTCTAATAAAAAAAAAATCATAAATAAAGATATTCGAACTTAATACATCTGATTAAAGATAAAAAAAAAAACTGAACATTCATTTACAATTGTTAGAATTTTATTAATGGTCAATTATATACACATACACTTGAAGGGTGTCGATCGATCCCCCTTTGTTAGAAAATTACATTGTATAGCCAGATATAATCTTTTTTTAATGTATATATATATTACATGTTGACACTCCTTAACGTTTATACAATTCCGCTTATTTATATTTTGACACCCACTTAATTAATATTTCAACTTTACCGCATAAACTATATATAAGATGAAAATTAATTATGTGATGACATCAACCCGACCGAAAAAGCCGAGAAGTGCAATTAAGGTATCTAGCTAAGCTAGCCTTCTCGATTTGGAAAGGTCATTCCTACTAAATGAACTCACTCGATTTGAATAGACGCATTTCTATATTTAGTAAATTTTATTTAGTTTTAAATTGATACATATTTTTATAATTATAATAATTAATTTTAAAATATTTATTTAAAATTGGTGAGATGATTTTTAGTCGTACAATATTTATAAATTTATTTTATGTTACATGTTTTAAAAATCTTTAATTTTTTTATATTTTGAATTTGATGTTAGTCAAACTACAAATCAGTAAAATATATGAAACAGAATGGAAGGAGTACTTGTTTACAATGTTAAAATATTTATTTATTCATTTTTACTTATCATTTTTCTAAATTTTGATTATATAGTAACTTTCACATAGTTTTTAAAATATACAAATTTTAGTTCTAAGACACTGAGTTGATTTAATTTAATTTAATTGATCAACTTTAATAATTAGTCAAATTATTTACTCTCAAAAATCAAAAAAATACATAATAAACTTGAATGGAGAAAATGAGAGAATTTTTTATATTTATTGTTAATAAAAAGCCACTACACCACTGTCTAGTGAAAAAAAAAAGAGACAATATTCTTAAAAAGAGAAAACCTTGCACAAAATCTTGTATATATCCATATAGTATATTTGATATTGTTTGGTAAAAATAAGTTTCTATTCTTGATAACCTAACATGACATGTGACTATCGCGATAAAAATGTGTATTATTTATGTGCGTATATATTCATACAAGTAAATCAATTTCAAATGTAAAGTTTTATTTACTTCAATGTTTATCTGTTTTATTATAGAAAAAAATAAACAACAATCTATTCTTAAAATTAAATAAGAAGTCATAACAACCAATATTTCCAATTTCAATTTGTTTGAGTATTGGCTAAAGCCCTTACTTTACAAGAAATGTCATACAAATTTACATGACATGATGGATTCTCCCATTGTACAAGTTCTTTAATTGCCTTTTCAATTTCTCTAGTTTCCTTCACTAGACTTTCCATGCAAAAACCCAAAGCACTCAAACTTAAAACCAATTGGCCATTGAGTTTTTCATCATTATTTTTATCATCACCAACATTGATAATAAAATCCACAAGTTCATTTGAATGTTGAAGATAAGAAGTCAAAATTCCATCTTGATCATTTGATGATAAAGACCTTATATTATATGATGATGATTTTCCCAATTCAAGATCAATTGAATTTTTCCTTTTCTCGAATTCCTTGTCAAGTATCGCGAGTGATTTTACCAAACTAACCTCCTCAAAACATTTAGTGGATGTACTTATTAAATCCTTAAAAAGCATTAAGTCAGCATCTATGTTATTCCAATTGATTGAACTTGTAGAATGTTGTTGGAGGAATCTTAGTGCTTGTGACCCGAAAAGTAAGTACTCCATCATTTTTGACAAGGACCCCAGGACCTTACCATAACAACCGCTATTAAAAGGTAAAAACCAAAAATTGGGCTCTGCCTCGGCTTCCGCGATCAACTTTCCCAATTCATTTACATGGAATTTCAAATTCTTTTGAATTTCCTCGGAGTTGTTTTTGTTAGAGGACGAGAAGGCTATTGAGTCGACGCATTCGTGCAAGATTTTGAAGGTGTTGGAGAGCTGAATTTTAGCTAATGTTGAAGCTCTTGTTGGATGGAACAATATTTCAACCATGATGGAACATGATAATCCAATGAATGTTTCTGTAATTCTTGCTATGGCAAATTCACTTGGAGGACCAAATCCATTTCTACCTAGAATTAGTACTGCCCCAATAACTGCTGAAATCCCACCTAATCACACAAAGCAAAATAAAGAACATCAGAGACAGAGTCAAGATTTAAACTTAACTGATAGGGTTGTTACACTATTTTACTTTTAAGATGTGTAAATAAGTTTTTTACCCTATAAAATCATATTTACGGATAAATTTTCTTAAATGTAGAGCAATATTTATAATTTCGAGAAAATGACAAATTATCTGCTAGTTACAACACATAAAAGTAATACGATAAAGTAAAATTTCGACGATATATATATAATATGATGTGTACTCTACCCAATTTGGTTTAAAATAATTAGTGTTGGACTTCTAACTCTTTATAGAGAACTATTTTTTTTACTAGAAATGTCACTATTTATGTATATTAACTTAGTACTCTCTCCTTTTTAGTATAAAAAAGAAGACATCTAACTATTCAATTTTAAAATTTTAAAAAGTTTTTCTTATATTTTGTGGCTAGTAAAACACCTTTAGATAAATTGGAACGAGTAAAAAAAAAGAATTTTCACCTGCTTGACCGTACATCCGGCTACGGCTCAAGAAGCTGCTGACAATGAACCAAGGAAGCAAAGACAAGAACCTTATTTGCACAAATTTTTCAAAGAGAAAACATCCTAAGACACCATAAACTGTGCCCAACACTGTCCCTTGTGCTTTAACATTAGCAACTTTAAATGTTGCTTCTCTTGTTGCTGCAAGGCTTATTGCAACAGGCAACCCTGCCCAAAATCCATTTTCCTTGCTATAAATTGATCCAAAAAATATAGCAAGGCCTAATGAAAGTGAACATTTAAAAGATGTCATAAATCTTCTACTATTTATAGTAACTGACGAATTGTTCCATGTCTTTTTAATAAATCCTTCTTGATCATCATCATCAACTTGTTTGTTGGAACCAATGGATTCAATGTCAACTCCTTTTTTGGATGATAATGGGAAAGTTGGTTTGTGTAACAACAATTTGAGGCAAAAAAGGAAAAATAAAGAGGGGAGGTCTTTTTTTGTTGGTTGAATCGATTGAAGTGTTTGGAGGAACTTTTCTGCATCATGTGCATTTGACTCAGGGACAGTTGCTGACGACTCGTCTATAGACATGTTGTTGATTTGCTTTGAGATGTGATCTCCTAGTTTTTCTACACCATCTTTTAGCTCTATGTTGAGAATACTAATTGGGAATATTGAAAAAGAATTTTCCAATGCAATTTCCATCCCTCTTAAAGGTGTTTGTATTTCTTCAAATTTGTCCCCTGGATTCTCTCCATATGGTCTTAAAAACTTGAAAGGAAATCTTTCCCACTTCATGCTTTCCTGTTACCAAATTCAAGTAATAAAAAAAAGTTATAATCACTTTTCACTATAATAAGTTAACGTGGCATACTTTACTTCTTAGTCAGTCACAAAAAAAAGTATATATATGACATTTTATTCTAAACGAGTTGATAGACATATAACTTTAAAAATAAAATTCTGTAATCAAATAGTATCACATAAATTGAGACAGTTACCTGCTTGGATTTAATGGCTTGGAGAAGTTTAGGTCCATTCTTAACTAAGGATTTGGCTTGAGAAATTAAAGCAAGTGCTGAAGTGTTGTCTTCAGCTGAAAAAGCCTTCACAAACAAGTTAATCCTCTCGGTAGCATTTTCAACGAAGAGCTTGCTTTTCTCTTTTACCTACACGCGACGTTAATCGATAATATATTCAATATAATTAATTTCATAAATAAAGACTACGAAAGGTAATTATGTACACGAGATAGAGATATTGTTTCTGTGTAATTAAATTCTCGAAGGCGTGCATCTAATGTTTGAAAATGAAACGAGTGTAATAATGAATTTGACACTAACTTGTTTTTAATGACATTTACATAGTCAAATATTAGTAATCATGTAAAAAAAATATTAGTGCTACTCATCAATTAATTAATTAATTAATTCTCACCTCACAACAAGCTAGGTTAGGATAGGGAAGCAACAATGCTAAAACACAAGCCAACACTCCAAGCCGCTTTGCTATCCCGCTACGCGAACCGCTGGGGTGCATGAATCGGTTGCGTTTGTTTTGCACCGTTAATGATAAGCTCTGACATACACGAATATGCACAATTTTTCCCTATACGGCTATACGCTTCGCTATCAAGTGAGTTTTTTCGGGCAGGACGACCACAAATGCGCTCAGCGCCACGGCCGTAGCCGTGGTGCTGGCGGTGAGTCGGCCCGGCCCGATCAACCATAGGCTTAATATAGCAGGACAAACACCTTGAATCGTTGCGTATAGCGCGAGCCAACAACTACGTAAAGTGTCACCTAACGTGGCATTAGTCACGATTAGAATAACGGTAACGTAAGAAAAAGCAGGGAATGCGACTTGAATCTTGAAACTTTCGGGGCCGAAAAGGGTGGCTACACCACTATATCACAGCCAAGGCGGTTTCGAAGGTCTGAGGCTAAGTCAAGGTCCGCCAGCTAAAAACCCATATCTCTAGCCCTAATGGATTCAAAGCTAGAAGTTGTTGCCATTTTAATTTTTTTGTATTTGGAGAGAAGATGAATGACGTTTATATATAACCTTGTCTATTTAATTTTTTGGTCACGTACTACGAATAAGTGGAAAAATTGAGTTTTTATAGAGATGATTTTGTGGAACAACACGTGAACATTAGTGGGATCCTTGTGGGGCTAGGGCACTAAGGTGTGGATGCCTACGCAAGCCAAAAATTTCTTATTACAAAAATTAAAATAAAGGGTGAGTTTTATTAAATCTGTATCTATGGATGAGTATGAGAATATTTTATAAATGTTATTATTTCCTTATATTCTTGTGCGATAATGCGAGAGATTCGTAAATATACAATGATAATATGAGGTGTTTTAAATTAATTTAATTTTTGTTAGTGAATTTCATTCTATTATATTTTTTTGTTTTTGACGTTGCTTTATAGTTTTGCTTAAAGAGTATCAATCTCATATCCTTTGCATATTTGCAAGACGATATTTAATATTTAATATGTACGTATTTTCAACCTATTATATCCTCAAACTTGAGTTAAATACTTGAAGATAGATGTTCTCCATTGCATATCATAGTCGCGTGAAGATGATAATTTGTCTTGTATTTAGAAGGTAAGCATTAATGTTAATTTTTCAAGGGTGTTAATTATCAAGCTTCAATACTAATCATCTCCCTAATTAAATTGACATGTGTTTAGAGAATTTGGTTATGTGAAGAGCTACGCAAGAAAGTAAATTTGAGAATAAATATCTAATACAAGAATTTTACGTAAAAAAACTCTTTATATAAAACTAATTTCATGTAAAAATTTTATGATAACTTTCGTACCATGGTTCCTTGTAGAATTGAATTCTACCAATTTGCAATTCTCTAATAAAATTTAGTGCATATTGATACGCTCAAAATATTCCTCATTTTTAATATAATGCAATCGTAAATATTCGTATGCAATAACAATCCTACCATCTTATATAAACATAACATCGAAGGTTAACATATCTAGCAATTTTTATTTGTTGAACTGAATTGTCTTTTTTTTTTTGCTTTAAATTTTTAACATTAATCATATATAATAAATTTTATTTTTATATATGCTTGTTCACATTTTTGGTGGGAATAAAAACAAAATAGCCCTATTTCCATGCCTAAACGTTTTATTTTATCGTACATCCATGTGGTACTTTCATGTGATTGAAATTAACTATAGCTTATATGGTGCCTAAAGGATTACAAGAATATCCACTAAAATGTTGCAAGCAACTATGCTAGTTCAGAAAATTTGTTATGTAAATGAAAAATCACTGATATATATATGAAGCTATTTGCCTTTCAATGTTTGTTTCATTTCAGATGTTCGTAACATTTAATTAGAGTTTGATTAATTCAAATTCGTGCCATATAAGGCTATCAAGGCTCGAATACTAAAATCTCTGATTAAGAAAGAAGCATGATTTTCTTCGATAAATTAAATCGGAGCGAATAACTTTATATGCATAAAATGTATGTTGTATGCTAAATATAAAATAGAATCATTAAAAAATTAAAATTGAATTTTAGGGTGAATTCTGATGGAAACAACTATAAAATAACAAATGTTCCATAACTATAAACATGATTTTTTTTAAAATATAATTTTGCAAAAAAGAGTAAATTACCAAAGAACTTTTGACAGTAAAATGCTCAAATTATAAAGCTTTTACTTGAGTTATGACCTTTTTTACATAATTTGCACAATTGTGTTTATTCGAGTTATTACTCTTTCAGATATAATATTAATATATGATAGGATATTAAGTGGGTGAATCCACAAAAATTAACCTTAAATATCTAATATTAAAAAAAAAACAAAACAAGTTTATCTAGTTAGTTTGACTTTTTTAGATTTTGGTTAAAGTATAAAATTTAGAATGAAATTCCTCCTTAGATTATTTTATTGTTCATATGACAATTAATGATTACTTGAGGAAATAATACTTGACCGATCTTTATATTTGAATTATTTTTTTTATTAATGCTATTATTTTCTTTTCCTATAATATTTCTCAATTTCTTCTTTTACTTATTTCCTAAATCTCTTCAATTTCTAGATCATTCTACATTTATGCTGAAAGTCCTCTAATTAATATAGGTTGTTAACATTAATCAGTAATTAATTATTTTACTAACCACATAATCTAAGTATGAATAAACAAATATTAACAGATCTTACCAAGTTCGATGTGCAATCTTATAATAAGATATCACGTAGATTCCTTAATAGTGTCTTTATCTGAACTTAGTTACAGCTTAATTTAATGATTATCCTTTTAACAAAATGCCAAACATGAAATAGTTTGGCCATTACAATATTGCTCTAATTTTTGGGAGGAAATAATTCAACATAATCAATATTTAAAGTTTAAGTAGAAGAAATTAGTTCTACAAATATTCATACCTCTTACTATGCAAAAATAAATATTTCTTAAAATTATTTTTAGTAATGAAACCACAAAATCAATGACCTCTTGATATCGAATTAATGACTATATTAGAGTCAGAAATTTTTAATTAGGTGTTCAGAGTATAAAGACAAAGTAAATAGGCAAAATAAGTCACCGTGAGTGTAAAGCCTCTATTTTTGGGGGCATATACATAACAATAATATATCTTGTATACTCAGTATTTGAGTAAAAAATCTACTCGAATCTTAGTTAAGTCATTACCTTATTGTTGAAGTAAAAAACCTATTTCTGATACATTTTGGTTCAAATATATATATATATATGACAATTTTATTGATAAAGAATATTCAGATAAACTCCTTGCGATGCCCAAAATAATGAGGTAATCACCCAAAATGCTAAGTAAAAGAAACGCAACCTTGTCGTACGGGTTGAAGACAAAAAACAATTTAGGTGAAGCAAAAAGCTAGATATTGAAGTTGAGCAATCAAATATTTAATAATAAATTAAAAACATTGTGTAGAAAAATAGTGGCAAAAAAATAGGATTTCCACTAAGAATAAATTAGGTTTTGGTTGCATTACATCACCTCATTGATCTTTGAAGAGAGAAAGGGTCAATTGGGATGTGGAAAAAAGCCTCTCTTTATCATTTTTTAAAAAATATCACACACCAATTAGTTAGTTAAAGCCAAAGATTAACATCCTTTTCCTATTATAATTATTACTTATTATTTATTTAGTATTTTTATGTGGATATAATATTCACCAATTAGTTAGTTAAAGCCAAGATTAACATCCTTCTCCTATTATAATTATTACTTTATTATTTATTTAGTATTTTTATGTGGATATAATATTTTTAGCACCAAAATCCTTGACATGCTGAAAAGAAAGTAGAATTTTCTCTACTTGTATCCATGATAACATCCATATTATAATTGAACGAGTTAGAATGAACAAAGATAGAGATTGTAAATAGATTAAACAAAAAAGAATATAATTTTAATCCATCTATATTCAAAATGAAAAAATAAGTTAATTAAACGGATATGTGCAAATGAAAATATAAGTTAAAAATCAAATAAACTTAACATTTATAAAATGTAAACTTATAAAAAATAACTAGCAGACAAACGAGTATTGAATATTGACCATACAAATATTCGTATTGTCCATTTCTGAATTCTCTTCCCAATTTTCATACGTTAGCGCTAAGAACCAAGTTCCAACAACATAGACTACGAAGGATTGATTGCTTCATAGCCATAAAAATGATTTTGAGAATCTTTGCTTGTCCAGGTGTATGTACAAGTTAAAAAGAAGTGTAATCAAGTTAGCCAAAGTGGTTACGGTTAAAAAAAAATCAGAATTCCTAATCATCTCGTCATCAAAGAAAAGGTGATACAAAATCATTTCACTTTACCTGAATAATAAAGTAAAACTTCTCACGATTGATTAAAAGAAAAATCACTCGAAAAATATTTTTTTTTAATGAATAAGGATATATCCTATTTATTTTTCAAAACATTTTCCCCCACCCTAAACACCGAAAACAAGGATTGGTTTAATGACGAAGGATGAATTAAGTGGTCGAGACAATGAGTTCTAATCAATTTAGACCAATTATTTTGTCTGTCCACATAAAGTAAAACGTAATATTACCAATAAAATGCATAAATTTTAATATTGTCAAATAATTTAAACAATATTAGATAATTTTTTTGAGATGTAGAGTTCGTAATCTTAAAATAAAAACATATTACTTGTTATTATAGGTTGATATGATAAAAAATTTTACACATACGATATATATAATTTATACTTAATTAGTAAATATGATACGTACACACATACGTATACCTTATTTTCCACACACTAGTATAAATGTGTATTTCCTCACAAGGTAAGGTTTATTCCTCCTTAAAATAATAATAATAATAATAATAAATGTTAATCTATTAGTTTACCCCTTTTAAGTGCAATACATGTTGAATAAAACTATAATTATAATTAAATTTTGCAAAGCCTTTCATAATTTCTTTTTATTCATTGTTTGACATTTTTTATCAATGAAAATATTGTTTGTGTCCTATGGTAACTTAGGAATTGCTATTTGTTTTTAATTTTGTTTAAAAAACTTATTTTAAAATCCATATGTTTCATATGAATGGCGGACGATAATAATTTCCACTATAACGTTATGGCTTTGAATACTATTTTTTTTGTTACGAAAGTGGATTCTCCAATATCAGCTTTAAAAATACTATATTATTACTATTTTTATTAATTAAAAACATTTAACCATAAGTACTATTTTTATAAATTAAAAATATTTAACCAAATAAAAGGAGAGGGGCACTATCAAAAATGATTTTTATAGCATTTCGTTAGTTACAATAGTTTAATTATTGTTGAATATATAATTTTAGTGATAAAGTTTTAACGTTCTTTACTAATATATATTTATATATTTATTGCTGTTAAAAATTATTTTCTTGATAACAGAGAGGAAAATGTGGATAGTGAATTTGCATATGTAAGCTTATTTTATTGTTTTTTTCTTCCTTTGATTATGGGGAATAAATTAAAGCCTTATTTAGTTGGTGGAGCATTACGTTAGTGCACGTAGAAACACAAACATATCACCATCTATCAACTTTCTACTTAACAAATTAAGCTGACATCAATAATAAAATAAAATGTATAATAGAAAGGCTTTTTTTTTTTTTTAAATCAATTCATTTTACATGGTGGGTTCCAATGAATCTGTGTATATTTTAATAATTAATAAAACTTGCAGAATTTTGTCTAGATTCAAACAAGCTTTTATTCCAAATAGGAAACTTAAATTTCAACAATATGCTGACTGTGTAGCATAACATGTGGAAGTGGAACTAAATATAGGAATCTTTTAATTTGATTAATTACCTAAAATGTTTTATTTTGGATAGGTGATTAGAGCTAGCAATGATCCAATTTTATTTATTAGGGATATATTTTAAGATAAGGAGGAGTGATGCAGTCGTGAATAAGAAACCATGAGTACATAGGATATGCTTCTCATTGTTTCGCCATTCTCTCCACTATCCTTTATATCAACTACTGTTAATTTGATTTGTTTTAACCGAGGGTTTTTTAGAAACAACTTCGAAGAGGTAATAGTAAGGCCTACATGCACTGGAGCACTCTATTTTTTCTAGACAGAATTCACTGAATATATTATTGTTGTAATTAAATAATCCATTTTCAAAAGAATTTCAAAACTAGTATTGAGGTATTGCATATTAATGTATTAGATATTATTTTATTAAAAAAAATCAATAAACAAAAACTAATGAATGACAATGTAATAATATATAACTTTTCTTCCAAATCTTTACTAGGGGAAACGAAATTTGAACAATATATAGTAATAATTAATCATAAAAATTTAGAAAAGTGAATGCCATTTTATGCACTAGAAGACATGAATACGAAGAAAAAAAAAGAATACTATATAAACACTTTTTTTTTTTGGAGAGCATATACTTCATTGTAACATAGATGCTACATATGATATAGTAGTGCACAAAGAAACACATTTTTTTAATTGTTAAACACCCACGAAATACTTAGGAAAAAAAAGAAGATATTAATTTGTTGTAAACTAAAATGGTTATTTAAATGTATATAGTAATAGAGCCATAATATTCAGTAATGAAATATTTGAAGAAAATAAAGGTGTAATATTTACATTATATATTTTTCTATCGAGAAAATTTTAATAAACCCCTTAATATAATCTGACTTTGCTTTAAACGTATACGCAAAAACTTATTTTTTCTATGAAAGATGTTGACATATGAAGTTAGCTTTTTCTGGTGAACTATTGATGTGGATGCAACTAAAGAAGAACAATAAACTATATTATATATATACGTATTCCTGTCCACATACCCATTACAAAGGAAACATATAATAATGAAATATGAAAAGTTAGCTTTTGGGATTAAGGATTTAGGATGAAAGAATTAATTATATTAATTATAATTAACCTATCAAATTTTTCGACTAGTTTATATATATATGTCATCTGTTTATCTATTCAAAATCTGAAAGGTCACAAAATATATTTGTATTTGACTTTTAAGAGATTGGTAGGAAGTGGAATAAAAATGATAAAAAGAGAGCGTACGCCAAACTTATTCATCTGTTTATATTTTGTATTTTGATTTTTAATTATGCAAATCTTATTACCTGTTATATTAATTTTAGAAGATCATTTATTCAGCTTATAATATAATTATTGAAATATAAAAAATAACATATAATAACAAATATCATGATATTAAAGAAAAAATATATATGATACACCAAGTTATCATAATATTAAATTTTCTTTTGACATCAGTCACTTTACTTTTTCACTTAGCCAACAACCCACCCCTTCTCAAGCAGAGGAACATTCTAGCATATTTCAAATTAATTCAACAATACATTATTTTTAAGTTTTAACTTTTAACATATATTAACCAAGTAAAAAAAGAATGAAACTAATGATCTTTTAAGTGTTCTTTGACAATTTTTTTTCTTTTGGCACATGGTATCAATGTAATTAAACTTTCTTGTTTTTAACGTCATCTTTTATGTATTTGTAAAATAAAATAAAACTCTAAACAAAGTAAATTAGGGATGGACATGAAACAAAAATTATATTCAAGTCTACTGAATTTATAATGTATTTTTCAACGATTTAATTCTATTTATCTAAAATATATAATTACATTTTTTAAAGATAAAATGGATAAAACATATTAGGGTAACGTAACTTCAAATCCAAGTACACACAAACTCAAAAAACAATTAAATTACATTTAGAACTTACTTAGCAAACACGTCAAAATATTTCAGAAAGAAAGAAAATTTAAAATTTTCATAGTAGAAGTGTATATATACTATTGTGTCTTTTTGAAAAAATCACGACCTATTCAATATAAAAAAAAATCTTTTAAAATTATATCTTATATTCTATTAATATCTTTTTTTCGAAAAAAATATTTTTTGCATGCAAACCTCTTAAAATGTAAACATTTAATAAACTAGAAAGTCCACTAGAAGTCTTCATTGTCAAAATGTATACAAATGGAAGCGCCGCCTTGACTACAAATTAGTAGAAATTATGATTCAGAAAATCTTCAAATCTTGGATTAATAATTCAAATTAAACTGAGTCAATCAAGATGATTTTAATTAAACAACAACTTGTGTTAAAAAGTGGGAAAAAAAAAGATGTGCGCCCAAAGTAAATCCAAAAGAAAGAAAGAAGAAATTGGATGCAAATACTATATAGAAGAAAGGAGACGTTAAATAATAACATATTCAGTATATTTATAATGTTAAATAATAACATATTCAATATACTTTTATAAGTAGAAACTAAAAGAAGTAGCATATGTGCATATCTTATTTTTATAAGTATAGTGTAAAAAAATATTTTCGATAAATTTTGGCTTAAGAAAAAAGTTTTTCAAATAGATTTGAGAGAAATACGTATTAGAGTAGATGTGTGCCCCTGATTGTGTATCGGATTTCTTTTCAAGGGTCAAGCATGTGAAAATTCTTTTTAGATTAAATATAACGGTGAGATTCAATCCAAAAAAAAAATTCTACTGTGAAACCAATTTGAAATATATGATCATTTCATCTAAAAACTTAAGAGAGTATTCTTTTATGACTAATTAATTGTATTCTCAATACAAATCAAAGTAAATTAAAAAATAACAATCACAATAAAAATTAAAGATTAAGATAATACTAACGCGGTTCTACTAATACATGGCATGAGAAAATTATGAATTTACTACACTTTGGAATTCAACTAGTTTCAAAGGTTTCGCTATGAATATATACTTTAAAATTTAAATAATTTAATTTCACATCAAAAAAATCTCATGATAAAATTAAGTTACTCATTAAATACTATTCATTTAAAAAGCTCAAATACAAATTGTTTAATTAACAGTGAAAAATACTTGTTACTTTATCTCAAATTTTAATAGTCCCTCTTTACTTTATTTTTGAAGAAATAAGTAAAATATGTAGTCATGATCTTTCATTTATCTTTCCACCTACCATTGTCATCCTAAAATGATAAATTCAAAAGCAATCAATTCAAAGTTCTTAAAAAAAGAAGAAGAAGAAGTTATAGTTCAAAAAATGAACTCAAACACGAATGTTTGTTACGGCATTCAATATTATACTAGTAATTTTTTCTTTTAAAAAATTACTTTTCAAAAGAATATCTTTAAAAAATAAGAAATTACTATTCATAGCGATCAATGTGATACTTTCGCTTTTTAAAAATAAATGTAATTAATTTTTAAAATTACATTGAATTAGATCAACTCAATATTCTAAAATTAAATTTAAATATTAAAAAAACTATATGAATAAGTATTATAACTTGTCATTTTCTCATGTCTATCTATATGATTAACAAAATATATTTTAAAATATAAATAAAATGATATCGCTAATGTAAATACTTACAAAAATATATTTCTATTCTAAAAGGTATATAATTTAAATACTAAACTAATTAGGTGATTCTTAAAAAATAATAATAATAATAATTGGTGTCTTTGGCTAAGTCATCACGATGAAAGAGTCGTAGGTAATCCATTTTTGAAGCACAATTTCAATCAAGTGACAAATAAAATCCTTTGTAGACAATCTAAATATGTAATAATCGTAAATATATATATATAGCTATTATATTTTATATATATCTATATATATCTATATTATATATCATTATATTATATATCTCATATAATATATGTTCAATTATGTATTTAAAAGGAATATATTTAAAGTTGGACACTCTTAACAAAAGTTATGCCTTTAGAACAGTGGTAATGAGTGTCCATTCGAACAAAGAAGTGTTCTGAGTTCAGACCCCAAATAGCACAATAATACACTATTTTTGGATACCCTTAATAAAATTTCTGACTCCGCCACATGTCACGAAAAAATGTTGGTGATGTCATATAGGAATAGATGGGTAATTAGGAAATAGTCTTGTCCACCTAGTTTTGTGGCAATTAGCATCTCTAAACAATGTGTATTCCTTTCGCCGCATCTTCAAACAAAAAAACGTTTGCTAGCATTGTCTCATACAAGCAAAATTACATTTAGTGCCTTTGGTCATCATCATGTCCATTTTTTAGGTAGTGGATAGTGGGAATTACACTAATTTCTTAATCCTTGTATATTTTTTTCTTGTCCAAAATATCAACTTATGGAATAGTAAATGAATGTAGACCAGAAATATTAAATTATTATGGAGTAATAATAATAAACATACAATAATAAGAAATATAGTCAAAGAAGCTAAATAGAAAAATGTATTTTATTTTTCTTCAAACTTTTCTTTGTTACAAAATAAATTGAGTTAGCTTCTTATTATTGAAGTGCATAAGCACCTTATAAACCTACTTGTAATTTGTTTACACAAGTTGCTTATAGGAACTATCTTGTAATAAAGAGGCAACCTACTCATATATTGATTTCTGCATAAGTTATACATCGTTTGACAGGTAGTTAGGAAATATTTATTCATGTAAAAAGATTCATATGATATTTAGTTTGCAATTTAGAAATCTACATAACTATTGGATGTATAAGTTATGAGGTGTCTTTTTCTATGCGGGGCATATAGAGAATACAATAGTTAATACATGAATAACTAATATATGCATTACTAGTACCTAAATAATTATAACTAAGTAGCTACCAAACAATCTCTTATAAGTTACTAACTCCGTTCACTTTAATTTTGTTGGGATTTAGCAAGTGTGAATGGGAAAAGAAAAGAGAGAGATATGAAAGTAAGCACTACTTTTGTGAGGAAATGAAACCATCATTTGCAAAGTGCCAGAAAAGTCATTCTCCATATCGGCAAAAGAAGGGAAATTGTGGTCCCTTATAAAGGAAACATTCCCATTACTTTCTTGAAGAAGCGCAGAAGAATGATGCCCTTGCGCCGCGTCGTCGCTTCGCTCGGCCCTCTCTCGACAAATGATGGTGATTGATTGATATTTTTTGGACAAAATTTATTTATGCAGTTTTTGTGTTAAATCAAATAAAGTCCTATTAATAGTATCTCTTCTAATTTGCGGGTACGGGTATACATTCTGAAAAAGTTTTTTTACTCTTTCTGAAAAGTGTCGTTACTTTCCAAAACGTCATGAAAAGTTGTTATTTTTTTCCAAAAGACACAACGTTCTGATCAAAAAATGGGTCTGAACAGATTCACTGAACAGACACGTTCCTTGCTGAAAATGGCTATAAAAGAATTCAATTTTTTATTAGTAAAACACTCTGAATTTTTGGGCCTTCTTCTGCAGTTATTTTCTCGCAAATAATCAAAGTGTTCGCTCGACTGAGTTGTTCGTGACTTGTTGCTGTTCTTTGAAGGTTCTTTGAAGTTAAAGAAGTTTGAGGTACCGCTATTTCTTAATAGGCTTATCTGTTTTAATTTGGGAGAAATAACTCCTAACCTTGGGTACAGT
>JAKWJA010002499.1:54866764-54955328 GCA_027704765.1 Solanum habrochaites | reverse complement strand
ATTTTTTTCACACTTTTCTTTGTTTACAAAATAAGTGAGTTAGCTTCTATTATTGAAGTGCCTAAGGCACCTTATAAACTACTGTAATTGTTTACACAAGTGCCTTATAGGAAAATATCTTGTTAATATAAAGATGCAAACCTACTCATTATTGATTTCCTGCCATAAGTTATACATCGTTTGACAGGTAGTAGGAAAATATGATCATGAAAAAGATCATAGGATATTTGTTTGCAATTTAGAAATTTACATAACTATTGGATGTATAAGTTATTGAGGTGTCTTTTTCTATTGCGGGGGCATATAGAGAATACAATAGTAAAATACATGAATAACTAATATATGCATTACTAGTACCTAATAATTATAAAATAAGTAAGCTACCAAACCATCGCTTATAAGTTACAACTCGTTCACTTTATTTTGTTGGGGATTTGAGCAAGTGGAATGGGAAAAGAAAAGGAGAGAATATGAAAGTGCAGGATACTTGGGAGGGGAAAATGAAAAATCATTTGCAAAGTTGCAAATGAAAGTAGTTCTCCCATATCGGCAGAAAGAAAGGAAATTGTTGTCCTTATAGAAGGAAACACTTCCATTACTTCTTAAAGAGCTAAGCAAGAAGATGCCCCTTGCGCCGTCGTAGTCGCTCGCCCGGCTTCGCTTGACAAATGATGTGATTGCTGATTAAATTTTTGGGACAAAATTTTATTTTAATCAGTTTTTGTTAAATCAATAAATCCTATTACTATTATCTCTTCTAAAAAATTTTGGGGTAACGGTAAACATCTGAAGTTGTACTCTTCTGAAAAGTCTTTACTTTCCAAAAAGTCATGAAAAGTGTTTATTTTTTCCAAAAGACAAAACTTTCTGGATTACAAATGGGTTGACAGAGTTCACTGAACAGACACGTCCTTGCTCGCAAAATGGCTTTATAAAAGGGAATTCAATTTTTTATGATTCAAACACTGGAAAATTTTGTTCCTTCTCTGCATTTATTTTTCTCTCAAATAAAATCAAAGTGTCGATCGACTGAGTTGTTTTGACTTGTTGCTGTTCCTAAAAAAAAAACAAAGTCGTGAAGTTAAAGAAGTTTGAAGGTACCGCTAGTTCTTGAATGGCTTAATCTGGTTTATTCTGGGAGAAATTAATCCATACCTTGGGTACAGTGAGGGGATTAAATTTCGTAAGGACCACACAATAGTTTCTGTGGACTTCGGATTAATTCTTGTATTTTAGTATTTGCTGCTTATCTTATTTCTGTTTCTGTTTCAGTGGGTTAACCTTTAAATGCTAGGTTACTATAACTAAAACAATTTAAGAATTTAAAAAGTTTCGCATTTGAGGTTTCTGGAGATTAAAACCTTTAGGGTTCTACTCTGCTTGAATTTTTAAAATTCATCGATACGATTAAAAAAAGAAACTAAAAACTTTATTCGTTAAATCAGAAAACAGTGTGTAAGATTTGTATGTACGTTTAGTATTTTAAATACTAACTTATCTGCCATTTGTGGACAGAGAAAAAATAAAAATGCACTAATTCACAGTCAAAAACAAAGCTGGTGTGGAACAGTAAGTGCTGCAAAACCATTCGGTTGCACATAATCGATTCAAATGCTGCCTTAGGCCGGCTGAGAAACCTGCAAAGTTTTCTGGAGTCGACTTTAACAGATGGACAGCAAAAAGATGTCTTCTATCTCACTACGTTGAGTCTGAAGAAGTTAATTAATGGAATATTTACTGTTATGTCAGATGAAAAAAAACTCCGGCTGATGAAGATTAGTGGTAACAGAAGCAGGGACACACTCAGATTTTTTGTGTAAAAAATTATTATGTGGTGGTTTGCAAGATTGATTGTACAATGTGTACAACAAGTCAAAACCTCAAAAGAACTCTGGGATTTTAGAAAAGAAGTACACAACAGAGATGCCGGAATGAAGAAATTCCATTGTGGCAAATTTATGGCCTATAAGATGATAGACAGTAGATGTCGTAACCCAAGTTCAAGAATTGCTGGTCATTAACCCATATCTCCTTGCTGAAGGTATAAATTGAGTTAATACCTATGTTAGAAATATTAAGTTTTACCTTAATACTCACATAATCTTTAATGTAGATGATTTGGAATGATGTTTCAAGTGGCTTGCAATTATTGAAAAGTTACCTCCATTATGGAAGGACTTCAAAATTACTTGAAACACAAAACGAAAGGAGATGACTGTTGAAGATTCATAGGAAGGTGAGAATTCGAAGAGGAATAAGGCTGCAGAAAGAGGTCACGTGGTGGGTAATTCAGCAATATCCGGAGTAAATTTTGTGGAAGAAGAGAAATCCCCCAAAATTAAAGAAAGAAGAAAACATCTGGTCCAAAAAAGCAATCTCCTAGAAATTCAATGAAACTTGTTTCAACTGTGGTAAATATGGTCATGGGCTACTGAATGCCGGGGTCCAGAAGGACAAGGAAAAAAAAAGATGGATCAGCAAATGGTGAATCCAAAGGAGAAATGGACGATATCTGTGCAATGATTTCAGAATGTAACTGGTTGGAAACCAAGAAAATGGTGGAATAGATTCTAGTGCCTCAGCCATGCTGTTCCAAACAAAGAATGATTTTCATCATAACTCCAGCACCTACAGATGAGAAGTTGTTTATGGCAACTCCGTTGTTTTGCAAATGTGGAAGGAAACTGGCAAAGTCCTATAAAGTTGACATCAGCAAGGTGGTTTGACTTTGAATAGGGTCTCTAGTCTAGAATTGAGAAAAGGAATTTAGTTTCCCATTCCAGTTCTGACCAAGAATGGAATTCAAATGTGTATTTGTTTAGATAAAGTAGTAGTAAGCAAGAATGATATGTATGTCGGAAAAGGACCTTAGTGATGGCTGTCAAACTCAATGTTAATTGCCAGTTGATATGAATAAAAGATTTGCTTCTTCGACTTGCTTGAGTCTAAATGTTTTATGGCTGAACGTTTGGGAAAATAATAAACAAACCTGCGAAAAACTGATCAACTTAAATATTTGCCAAAATCTTGAGTGCCATAAATCAAAAATGTCAAATTTGCGTTGAATCTAAGTATGGCTAAGTAATCCTTATAAAATCTGTGAAAGGATTTAAATCCTTAGAATTGATTCACACTCTTTGATAGTTGTGACATGAACGTCAACTAGCATCAACGTGGTGGGAACAAGATCATAACTTTATTGACGATGCACTAGATATTGTTATGTCTTTTTCTAAATGGGTAAGTATGAAAAAATAGAGCATTTAGGCAAAAAAATGAAGGTTGAAAATAAGTTAGATAAAAGATCAAATGATCTGAAGCTGATAGAGGTGGAGAAATATGAATCTTCATTGCAGCAATATGTTTAGACAAATGGACTAATACCATCAAAACTTACGCTCCCTACCACTCCTAAATCTATGGAATTGCAGAAAGGAAAAACCAAACTTTAAAAGAATGATGAAATGCAATTACGTATAAGTCAGGGTTTAACACAGGAAACTTTGTGGGGGGAAGCTATCCTTTACAACAAACAAATACTTAACAGAGTGTCTCACTCAAGGACAAGATGTAATCATATGATGAAATGGAAAGGTAGAAAAACAAATTGAAAATATTCAAAAGTGTGGGGGTATGTATGCACAAAGTCCAAAGGTTCCTATACCTAAGAGGGTTAAAAATAGGGACTAGACCGTGGATTGGTATTCATTTGGATATGTCACAAACAGATAAGGCATGTCAGATTTGTGGTTCATAAGTCCGAACATCCGGATATTCCTGATAATACGGTAATGAAATCAGATAGTGCTGAAATTTTTTAACATATCTATCCGTATAAACTAGGAATTGAGTCATCTAGAATGGGGGCATCTAAACAAAACCCAGAGAAGAACCCAAAAGAGATGAACAAAATGAAGGAAAGTCAAGACGCACGAAACGTCAAAAGGCAGCTACTTCATTTGGATAGGATTTTGTAACATTTCTTTGAAAGTGATACCTCCCCCCCAAAATTCAAGGAAAGAATGGGTCTAGCGACTCAACCTCTTGGGGAAAGGAGGCTGTTAAATAGTGAAATAAATCACTCTTAAGCAATCATACTGGGAGTGGTTGATCTTCCTCTAGGGAACAAAACCTTGGGTTCAAATGGATCTTTAAAAGGGAAGATGAAGACGATGGTGGAACTATTGACAAAATATAAAGCAAGACTGTTGTAAAGGTTTTAGACAAAAAAAACGGTATTGATATTAGTTTGACACTATAACATTGACTAGAAGTACATCAATTCGGGATGTTAATTGCACGAGCTGCAAGTATAAGGTCTTGAAATTCATCAAAAATGGATGTTGGGAAAAACAGTCTTTCATAAATAGAATCATTAGACGGGAATGAGACATGGCCAAGAAAACAAGTCATCGTGGCGGGTGGGGTAACTCTACCTAGAAGGGGACTGGAGATCCAAGTCTCTAGGTTCAAGGGAAGATGAAACAAAGTCATTGATGACGGTCAACAGTGTCAAGGAAAAAAATTCTTATTATTTTATGGTCCATTCTCATGATGAGACAATGTTAGTGACCAAGATAAAAGACATAAGGAGATTTTTAAATGATTCTAGTTGTACAGGGAAATCCAAATGATGTATCTATGGATAACACATTTAGAATCACCTATGTAAGTGTGCAGTTGTAAGCGCTTCAAGGAGGAATTCGGTCAGACCAAGTTCTTTAAGAACTTTACTATCCAAAAAAGATGTGTTCATGGTGAAATAAGAACAAAACAATGAGAAACTAAGAACATTTCAAGGGTTGATTGTGTGACATATGTTGTCTAGGATGACATCCAAAGCCGACGGTTCATTTTCAATTCAAAAGATATCAAATATACCGAGTTGACCGAGTATATCCGATATATGATCACTACGGAAAGTTTAAAGGGAAAAACCTTACTTATTTCAATACGATTAACCTTTACCTACAAGAACACACAAGTTTTTTCATTGGCATATTTTGAACAATAGCCTTCCCCATTCATGTGGGGGATTGTTGGGATTTAGCAGTGTTGAATGGAAAAAGAAAAAAGAGAATTGAAAAGTGAGGGGGGACTATTTGGAGGGGAAATGAAAAAGGGTTCATTGCAAAGTGCAAATGAAAAAAGTCATTGCTCCCCTAGCGCAAAAGAAAGGGGAAATTGGTCCTCTATAGAAGGAAACACTTCCATTACTCTTAAAGAGCTAAGAAGAAGATGCTCCTCGCGCCGCGTCTCGTGCTCAACTCGGCTTTGGATTTGGATTTGAATTTGGCCAAATTGAGTGTGATTGATTGATACACTTTTTGGACAAAATTGATTAATCAGTTTTTGTTAAATCCAAATTAAACATGTTAAATTATCTATTATAATTTGGGGGGGTAAACGGTAACATTCCAAAAAGTTGTTACTCTTTACGGAATAGGTCGTTACTTTCCAAAAGTCGTGATTTTCCTAACACGACACCTTTTGAAACGTTGTTATTTTTTCCAAAAGACACAACAACTTCTGGATAAAATTAAAATGGGTAGAACAGATTTCAAGAATAGACAGTTCCTTGCTGAAATGCATAAAAGGAACAGGTCAATTTTTTTTTTGTTTTAAAACCGTGAAATTTTTTTCCTTCTCTACATTTATTTTTTCTCTCAAAAAAATCAAAAGTGTCGATCGACGAGTATGGTTGAACTTGTTGTTGTTTCTTAAGTTCGTTGAAGTTAAAGAAGTTTGAGGTGTGGGTACCGCTATTGCTTTAACAGGTTAATCCGTTTTTCTTGGGAAGAAATTAATCAATAACCTTGGGTACAGTGAGGGGATTAAATTTCTTAAGGAACAACAGTAGGTTCTGGGACTCGAATTAATTCTGGTATTTTATTGTTATTTTTCTGGCTTATCTTATTTAGGTGTTGTGTTCATCTGG
This sequence comes from Solanum habrochaites, assembly GCA_027704765.1. NCBI lineage: Eukaryota > Viridiplantae > Streptophyta > Magnoliopsida > Solanales > Solanaceae > Solanum > Solanum habrochaites. The sequence goes on along the minus strand of JAKWJA010002499.1, from coordinate 54,949,390 downwards.
TTAACTCTTATATTTAAAATACAGCAGTACTATAACTATAACAAATTTGTCACGGTTTCCATTTTTAAAGTCAACGGATAAGTATTTGATTAACATTTTATGATGTATTCTTTCATCATATTGATATGCAAAAAATTGCCATTCATAGTACTTTTCATATAATTTTTGAATATCTAAATTTCTTATTTAAAAATATCAAATTAATGTAATGTAATTTCACTTTGAAATTAGTTCATTGATTTTTAAAAAACGCAACACGACAATTAAAAGTGGACGAAGGAAATATGATTTAGGAAAAAAAAAACTAAAAAAAAAAATGTCTAAAGGGATTAAGGATTGGCTTGGGTTGCCAAAAAAGTGGGTCAAACATGATTGGGCCGAGCTACTAATATGTGTACAATGTACAATATTTATACATTTTGAAAATGTAATAAAGTTTTATTTTTTCAGTTAATAATCAAAATCGACAATTGAATCGAATATCAAACTTAAAAAAAATTAAATCAAATAAAAGAATCGAACAAGTTTGGTCCGACCTGATTTTTTATATTTATGCCCTAATACGAGTGATATATCGGTTTGCCATTAGAGATATTGATATCCATATACAACCACAATAGCTATAGCATATCAATTTGGGAAATATTAGAAATAACAAAAATAATAAACATAATAAGGTTTCATAGCTATAGTATGATAAGTCTTTTTTATATTTATAGTTTATCTATTATGCACGCTATTGTTTGTATATAGAACTGGTTTGTATATTTCGCTAGCGAATATACAAATAGGGTAAGTATATACAAATATTGTGTTTATACATTTAGGAATCTTTTATAACTTTGTTTTCATATTTCGTATGTCAATATACAAATTACATGGTAATTTATCATAATTCTTTTACAAATCATACAAATAGTTAGGTAAACGTACATAAAATTTTATATTTATACATTTAGGAAATCTTTTAGAACTCTTTTTAATATTTAGTAGGGAAAATGAACAAGTACCCCCTCAACCTATGCTAGAAATTCCAGAGACACACTTATACTATACATAATGTACCTAATTACCGCCCTGAACTTTTTAATGATTTTCTATCCTTTTTCGGCCGGACGTAGGCAGTTGCTTGAAAAACAAAAAAGTAACCAGGTTGGCCCACAAGATAGTGTCAATTAGGTCGGAAAGGATAGGAAAATTTATTAAATAAAAAGTTCAGGGGGGTAATAAGACTTAGTATAGTATTAAGTGTGTCTCTAAGATTTCGGGATATAGATTGAGAAGGTACTTGTGCATTGTCCCTATTTCGCACATAAAAGTTCAGTTTTAATCAGGTGAATTAGAAAATCAAACGAATAGCAAGGATTGAGAAAAATATAGCCACAAATTATAATTTTCTCAAACAGTGGCTATATCTGACTATGTAAACCACAAAATGATGAAATTCTGTTATTCTTTTAATGATTTTTCTGCTTCAAAACATGTATCCCTTCAAAATATAAACGCAAACGGAGATTCAATTTGCGGATTTTGGATTCAATAATTATAAAGATTTCGTCAAGAGATAATTTCAAAATTTAAATATTTGTAGAAATAATTCAATTTACATATTTATGATATGTTTGTGATACTGAATTTTATAGAAAAATTCTATAAAGTTTGAATATAACTTTTGGAGTGGTTTGGAGGTTAATTTGAGATGGATTGAGTTGTATTCAATTGAAAAATTTGAGATTATATGATTCTTATGTGTGTATCTCCACTTCTACAAGGTATATCAAGTATATTTCCTCTCTCTGCGCAGTTAAGAAATAAATGGCAGAGGGAGCAGGTATGGTGTATTGAAAATTTTGATTATTATTCGATTTTTAAAAAATTATATTATATATAATTAATTAGGTGGTATGCTTGGTATATTAAAGTTTGATTTTGGTATTCAATCGTATGAAAAATCGGTAATTATAATTTATTCAACTTCGATTAATATATACTCATATAATAGGGTATTATCACTTTGGCAATTAAAAAACAAAGGTCTCAATTGTATCAACACGTTACACACAGGCCGACTCAATGCCTATTCGAATAAAGGCATTGGCCATTAGGCCCCCAATTTTAGGGGCCTCAATTTTTTATCAATAATAAATTATGTGTTAATTTTTTTTGTAAAAAAATAATTATTTATGATAGATATATATATATATATATAATATAATATATTAAAACTATTAATTGTATTCTCTTGAATCTCCTTTAATAGAAGAAATAAAGAAACAATTTTTATTTTCTCACAGTTTCTATGTTGGTACTATGCACCAGTATTTTAGCTATTTAACTCCTTACCCTTATTCTTTAAATTTTTGAAAGTTAAGAAATAGTCTATCAAAAAATGAAATCAAAGTAGTCGAAAAGTGTTGAGCAAAGTGAAGTATTAAAATTTTTTTTTCTATTTCTTATTAGATTTTCAAGCATTACAACAAGCATAGTGAAAGCGGGGGATTACAAAAATTAGTAACTTATTGAATCAAATTCTATGTTAACAATTCCAATAATAATGCCGAGTAAGCAAATGTCTTTCAATATTGAATTGATTAAAATCTTATCTATAGCTATTACATTGAAAAAAAATCGAATAAAAATTATTTATAAAAAAAAAATAATAAGTAGCTTTTGCCATTTAAAAATGCTAGCTTTTTTTTTCTTTTCTTTCTTTATAATAAAGGCATATGAACACTTTTTGATTTTAGGCCCTTAGTTGAAAGTTTCGTTAAGTCTTCGATTGCGTTTGAGCCGCCCCTCGTTATACATGTGGAACTAGTATGCGCTTAACTAAAGTACAAAAACTCTTTTTGTTAATCAATTACAATTCGAACATATTTCAATAAATTGTCACGACCACAAAAAAATGGGTGTGGAGGCACTCGCTTATCCCACCAAGACATTCAGCCTAAAACCAATATCTAACAAAGTGCGGAAGGGAAAGGTTAAATGACAATCCAACAACAATTTCTATTATGAAACCAAGGTCATATTAATTTAATACCAAAACCAGGTTGTCCCGTGCCAGCTATAATGTAAATATTAGGAATTGAAAACAAACTAGAAGTCTAAAATGAAGTTGTATTTCAAGAAAAACAAAGTCATAAAACTGGTGTGGGTAGGAAAGTTCGCTAAGATGACAAGCAGCTACCTCACAATCCTCCACAAGATGCTTCGAAAACGAAGAGAATGGAAGGTATCACAAAAATCGAGGCTCGTAACCTACAAAAAATTTGTAGAAGCACGGGGTGAGTACCAACCCACGCGGTACCCAACAAGCAACCTCTCACACAAGTTAATGGTGAACAACATACGGTACTTCTTACAACCCTATTAGACCTCCACGCTACAGCCTAAAAGTTTACAGGTTTATCAAACACACAAACTCAATAACCACACTCTAGCAGTTTACACCTTCTCAATAACAACCAATATTAACAGTCACAAGCTTCACAGAAAATACACTCACAAGATCAGCCCAAAAAAGTGTTTAAGTTAATAAATAATAAATGTGCAATGCCATGAGATGCAATGTCAAAAATAGTGATGCATGTCTTTCTGAACGATACAAAACCGTATTCTCTCAGTCCGTGACCCATGACGGGACATCTGTCCATGCATCTGTGCGGCGCACGACACGACCTCGATAATAGTAAACAATCGGGGCGCGATACGACCCTCGGAAATGTAATCATTATTATACCACAAATAGGTCTCAGATACAATGCACTTGACATGCTGCTCAAATGAAAAGAGGGAGACAACCATTTTGATCCAAAGCGCAATTTACAACAGGAATACAACCACCAACAAAATAAGCAAACAAGTCTCCAACTCATTCTCAACATCAACACAGAAGATACACGGGAATTTTCATACGATTAACAAGAGTTAGAAATACACGGCCTTAACCACTTCGAATAATCACTATTGGACTTGAGCCTTCCCTTCCGTTGAGTCGAATCGATGAAAGTATAATATTACATAAGGTTCAGAAACTAACAACCATACACTTTGTGTGTTTTAATCTGGACCTAAATTTCACCTAAAATTTATAATCAAGTTCGAACTCTTGATGCAAACTAAACATCTTAAACTATTATATTTTGCAAATTTCCAGTCTAAGGTGAAGTCCAGCCCTTTTTTTGTCTTCAAAAACACCGAATAATACACAAACAAGATTAATTATCGATCGGAGGATAACAAACGTAAATTAGAATATGCTAACAAAAATAGGAAGGCATATTTTCTATATTTACTCTCCTAATACTTCATCTAGTCAAAAGGATTAATCAGTAGAGGTCACTATCCCCCCCGATAAATTCTCAACTTCACAAAAAATAAAAATGTTTATAGATCATTTTCCTTTCCAATCACTTCCAACAACCCAATTTAAGAATATTTATTTTATAATGTGAACAATAAGAAAAGAAAAATAAAAATAAAAGAAAAGAAAATATTAAAGTGATGATTTTAAGAAATGGAAAAAAAAAGAATAAAAAAGAAATTGCCGATTTTAAAAAATCTGCTCCAATTTTGCCCAAACACAAAATTAGATCATTATCTTGGCATATGTCATGCCAATGATTAGGTTATATAATTATATTATTATTATTTTGTTTTACAGACTTCAAAAAAATATTATATTATAATTAAAATTTAAAGGGATTTCCTATTCTCTTTATTCTACATTCAATCTTCTATATATAAACATATGTGTGCAACCAATTAAAGAAATTAATGCAGGATGTAGTTTATCTGAAGCAGTCGAACCTTCGGTCCGTTCCGTCTTTCCTTCTTTTTTTTTTCATTTTGTGAATTAATTCGTACTAATGTGAGAGTTTTCCCACATATTTATTAAATAAAAGGATAAATAGTATAGGTCTTAAATAATTATCACTTTAAGCCCATAAACTTAGATTAATTAACTTAAGTAAACAAATATCAAAACTCTAAAGAGGATCTTTTTTTTGGGTCAGTACATAATGAAGTAGTAGTTAAATTTTAACTTCAAACAATTTTAGGGGTCGTTTTGGAACGTGTAAAGCAAAAATAATGCAGATATTAACTTTGGCTTGAGTTGTTCCTTGTTTGTCACTTATTCAGTATAAACTCATTATGTTAATTAAAGAGTGTATTTACTAATACATTATTTTCTGGGATTAGTAATGAAAAAGGGAGTAATGAATGCATATAAAAAATGGTAAAAGAACTCAGTTTACCCTCAAACGTAATAATATATGGACAAAATATACAAAACATTACTTAATGCAAGCATTACTAATACAAACATTATTTTACATTCTACCAAATGACCCCTTAGTTTATACTAATATTAGGTTACATATTTGTTAGAATTTTAATAATACATATTTGTATTTATGTAATTATATATACTTCAGTATAGTATTCGATATATTATTTTTAAATATTAAATATCGTATGAATACCAACAAAAATTAAAATGTATACCATATACCACATCAAATACCATAATATCAAAATCACGATATTAAAAATTTGGCTTAAGTCATCTACGATCCATTAAAGTTGTCCGCATATTCACTCAGACACCTCAACCAAGACTAGTACCTATTGATCACTTAAACTGTTTAAAACATGTATCTATTAAACACAAAATGCTTATATATCAAAAATGTAAAACCATTTAATTTATAAAAACTAATATCAGAGAATTTGATAAAATTAATTTGGGTCCTCTTAATTTTTCTTTTGTCATCAATTTTGAAATGATTATCCATTTTGCTTCTTCATCACTTTTTTCGGACTCTCTCTCTCTCTCTCTCTATTTTTCTCCCATATATAGGTATGAAATTATTATTTTTCTTAAGTTGAATCGATAAATAAATTTAGTAAGATGTTTGAATTTGTTGTTTGGAAAAAGAAATGTGGCATGGAGAAAATGTTGCATGGAAGAAGAATGAAGAAGAAGGGGTGGGAAACTGTGGGGTTGGATAGATATTTTATTATTTTATTCAATGTTTTTATATTAACGAATAAAATTTATTTTAATTTAATTTAAAAATTATTTTCAATAATTTGGGGACCCCACTCGCCATATGTGTTCTTTTCATTAATCATTTTGTCATGTCATTGAATGTGTATCATACACAAATTATATTTTTTGTTGATTATGAAAGAATGTCTAATATGAACAAGTTTTGAATAGATAAAAGTGTTCAATAGGTAATAGTTTCTAATTGAGGTGTCTAAGTGAATATGCAGACAACTTTAAAGGATCGTAAATGACTTAAGAATAAAAATTTTGATATGATATGATAATTCGATATGTACCATACCTTGCTCTTCATTAGGTACTAATGCATACCATTGAAGAGTTAGTTGTTCGAGTGGGAGACGAGAGATTTGAATTAGGGGTGTACGTGACCGGGTTGGTTCACGTTTTTCAAATATCAAATTAAGTCATTTGTGTCGGATTTTTGAATTTATAAACCAAACCAAACCAATAAAATTCAGGTTTTTTAACTTCGGGTTTTTTCGAATTTTCGAATTTTTCGATAAAGGATATTAATACAACATATAATTTACTTACATCAATTATTTTTTGCATACCAAAATACAACTATCTAATTTATTTCTCAAGAAAATAACAAAACAATATTGATCTGATTATGACACTAAACATACCAACAAAAGGGATAACCAATAAAATCAGAGTAAAAAATATTGCAACTAAAGTAAGTGCATAATGAAATAGATCATAATAGGAAATACTACGTCATACTTAACATAAGTAAAATTTTTTTTTTTTTTTGGTACCAAGTATTAGTGACAGACAAATATAAAAAGAAGTAAAATTCGATCGTGTATTTAATAATCTAAATCTATGTAAACTTAAAAACAAAATATTCAGTATTATTGTAATTCTTATGTTGGAATTGATTTTCTTTTGCATTAATTCTTAATTTAATTTTTTATTAAACGTTTATTAGAAATAGTTAAATATATGCGCTTCGCGCGGACTCATTGACGGGATTCGCATTTCTCAACCTATTTGACCCCTATGTTCATCTCTGCGACGGCACTGCTTCTGTCTATACTTCACTTTCCCTCCGCCACATCACATCATTCTCTATCTATCTCCCTCCCCCTGTCTTCAACCTTGCACTCCACGTAATACGACCGCTAACCATTACCGTACTTTCTCCACTTCCCTCCTCCATCATCAAACTCTCTTAGTTTGTCTATTATTTTCTCTGACTCGCTCTTTCTGGCCATCTACTTTTATCCTCCTGTTTTTCACCTTATGCCCCTTCACCCCGTCTGTCCCTCCCTAGCTCTGTGGTCGCTTATCATGTCCACCTTTACCTTTCCAGACTCCTATGTATCACCCCTCCGCGCATGTTTAACCCTTTCATTTACTCACGGCTTGAAAATTTTTTTTTGTTTAAATATTTTGAGTCAAATATTATTATCATTGAACCCAATAACTTATATTTTTCAACTTGTTGTTCACTATTTATTGTATTAGTATTTTAAATATAGTTGATTTCGTTATAATCTATTTGGTATGTTAGCGTTAGAAACCTGTAAAGAAAAAAAAAATTCATGCCAAAATTTTCTTTTTGTTTATCCAGCGTGATAAATTCAACATATATTTAGGAGGAGATACATCTTATACGGTGGTCATAAAAATTATTAATGAAAAAAAAAAGTTTACTCTAAATAAAATTGATAAACAATAATTTAATAAAGTATAATTACATATCATATGAAATTTCCTAGAGTGAATATACATAACTAATTTCAAGTCATGCTTATCATATTATTTTATCTAAACTAATTACATCTTTTAGAATTAGCTTGTAAAATAAATAAAAGGTGACTTTTTATTTTTGTGAAAATTATTCTTCGGTATATGCACAGAGAATAATGTCAACACACAGAAAGCAATTAAATAGGGGAGTATCCATATTTGCATTATGCAACTAACAATATACTCTTTTTTTTTTATACTTGTAATTTTTTTAATTTAACATGAAATCTAATATGAAAGCAAATATTAAACTAAAAAAAAAAAGCAACACAATAAATTTTATACAGAAACGAAAAAAAAAAGCAACAGTTGCAATATACAAAAAATTGTTAAATAAAAAACTCTTATATGTTAGAATATATAAAAAAAATTAAAAATACTAATAAAATACAAAAACTCTATAGGAAAAAATTCTTTTAAAAATTATTACTTGTAGTAACTAAGTAAGATAGAAAAACTATATAACTTGCACATAATTACTTTAGGGTTATCACATGAAAGGTTCTTGAAAGTCATGATTATTATTAATTAACAATTAAAAATAAAAAGTTACATATAGAAAAAAAATTCAATTATGCAGAATAATATATAAGTAATTATTTGAAGAGGAAATTTTGAAAAATTTACATTTTACAATACAACAAACCGGTGAAGAAAAAATAAAAAACATGCTCAAATCATTTAAGAATTTGATAACTGTGATAGGAGTGATAGAAATGTACTACATCTTATTTATTCTAAACCATTCTTAACTTTTATATGTGAAATAGATATATTGGTTGTAAGTAAATAATAAGAGAAATAACTTTAAAATTTTTTAAAAAAATTGTTATTCGGAAATATAATCAGAAGAAGCGTCAAAAAAAAAAAAGGAAAAGAAAGTGGAAAATTAATCTATTAGGGATTGGAAAAATTAGAAAAATGTGAGTTATGAATGATTCTATTACGCCTAATAAAGTAGATGTGAAAAGATTTTATTGTTAAATGTTCCTCTATTAATAAAAATGTTATTTAATTAATTCGAGTAAACTACATTTTACAAAAATTCAATTAATTTAATCAGAAAAAAGGTCAAAAAAAAAAGATTAAATGTCAACATCACCCTTTTTTTTATGTATTCTCATTTTCAATAATAGAGAGTTAAAAAATTACGCTTGTGTTTTAATATTAATTAATTGTGACTAAGGGGAAATTTTTTCTTCATTTTTTTCATTAAATAATTATTTATCATTTAAATTTTTAAAAAAGTACGAAAAATGATTAATTATTTTTTTGTTAGGTCTATGATATTTTTTTTTTTTTTTTTTTTTTAAAAAATTATGATAAACATATCATTATTATTTTTAGGGGCATCAATATGCAATAGCTATAAGAAATGTATCATGTGCATTTTTATTTTCAACTGTGACAAAAAATTGAATACTAATTAAACTTGACGAAAGGAATTTAGCATAAACCCAATAATACTATATAACTTTGTCTCTTCAATTCATTCCACATAAAATAATAATAATAATAATCATAATAATAATAAATAATAATAATTAATAATAATGAAGACGAAGAAGAAGAAGAAGAAGAAAAAGAAAAAGAACAAAGTAAAATGAAGAAATAATGGTAATTGAGCTTTCTAATGTGTGGATTAGTAGAGTTTCATAATTTAATTTTTGTTGAAAACATGAAATTAGATATCTAAGAAAAAATATAATAAAAACAATACATGAGAATTAATCTTCAAACTATTTGAAAATCATTCAACTTTTTTAAAATATGACTATCTCTTGATGAAATCTTGAATCATTTTGATTCCTTCTCTCATTTTCATAAAACTGTGTACCAAACTAATGCAAACATCAATTTGATGAAATCTTGAAAATTATCCTATGATCTTATCAATATTGAAGATCATATGGTGAACTTATTATAAATGATTGATGAAAAAGATGAAAAAAAAATGTAAAAAGAGGAAAAAACTATTAGTAAGAAAAAAAAAAAAAAAGTGAATTAAAAAGAAATGAGATGATACATTGAAGCTATAAAATAGTTGTTATTTATAGTTTGGGTAAAATCATAAGAATAATTAAGAATAAGTTGAAGAGACATGATTTTAAGGATAGAGAATGTAATAGATGAAGGTTTGTTGTAACTTATAGTATAATTAAAATAATAAATATGAATGGGAATTTTTAATAATAACCAAATTATTTAATGGAAAAGGAAAATTGAAAAAAATTAAAAAAAGAGAAAGGAAAAGAAATTGAAATGGAGGCCATAGAGAGGTACCACATCAGCTCCTGCTATGATCCTCCTTACTATATATATTATATATCATATTTGATACCACCATGTATAAAAACTAAATCTTTATTCAATCATTAGATATTTAACTTTAAAAATGAGATAAATATAGAAAGACAATAATCAGATACTTAAAAAATGATATCACAATAGGTATTTTTACGTCTAAAATAAAATTTAAAAAAATTTTTTTTTTTAATATATAATGTCGGGTTGATTTGGAGCTCGAGTTGGTTTTTTTAGTTGAAACCAACACAACCCAAATATAGGCAAGTAATTTTTCCAACCACCCAAATCATGTCATAGTATAATCTTTATTAGATTCATTAAGAAGTCTAACATCAAATATGAAAAATAAATATATTAAAGATAAAAACTATGAAAAAGTAAAGAGCTACTTAAAAAAATTATATCAAAATAGGTATTTTTATGTATAAAAGTAAAATTATTTTAAAATTATATATATAAAGTAGGGTTGGTTTGGTCCCAAGTTGATTTTTTTTAGTTGAAATTACAACCCACCCAATTATTAATCCAAAAAAAAATTTCAACACCAAACAAGTCAAACCCAAATCATAAATTTGATTTTTTTTAATTTGACTCGATTTATAATTTAATTCGATTTTCGATTTGATTTTGTACACTACTAATTTGAACACTACAAAATTAGCTACCTAACTTGTTCTCCATTATGTATCAATCTGAGGAGCTAACAAATTTGATTGTACAATTTTTCATGTAAACACTTGAGATATGAAGAAAAAATATATGATAATGGAAGTTTAAAAAAAAATCAAACTTTAAAGCAGAATTTAAAATTGTAAAAAAAAGTTCACCCCTATATAAAATATTAATAAATATAGAGTATTTAATTTTAAAAGAAGAAAACTAAAAGACAAGTTAATTTAGAGATTCATTTGTGTGAAACCGACAAATAAGACCGTTGGATTGATATAGTTGCGTTTTTATCGATTGGAACCAAATCTTTCTTCTTCTATTTAGCTAAGAAAGAATTTAAATTATGTATATATTGATAGTGGATATATTATTATTTTTGTCTTAATTTACGTGTTATATTTCAGATTTTGAAATTAAAATAAGTTTATTTTTTATGGTAAGATTTTTATAGATCTTTTAAAAGATTATAAATTATTATGACGGATAATGATAAACAGTTAGAAAATTTGGCCAGAAATTTAATAAGTCTATAATATCATTTTTATTTTGAAATAAACTCATATTTTTTTTATTTTCTAATTAAAAGGTATTAAAGGTAAAAATGTTCAAAAAGGTAAAATAACATAGCGTGAAATATGTTATTTTAAAAAAAAAACTTACTCGTGCCGGTGTTTACACCAATCAAGGCAAAATGCACTATTACATTATTTAATGAAATAAAATGAACTATAAATTTAAACACATGATATGCATGTATTGACTTGGTGTAAATATCCGGTGCGGATAAGTTTTATCTGTTGTTTTATCATTATGATCAAATTCATGTCAAATTTGCTAGTTAAGAGAATTTTTCCTTATTATAATTTATAGTATTAAGTTTTACGTAGTTTATAAATATTGTATATAATTTCATTTCAAAAAAATTGAATATTTCATACAAAAAATTTTTGTCAAACTTAAATTATTTGACTTTCGAAAAATGACAAGTGACACATAAATTGAGACGAAGAGAGTATTTAATTAAATTATTTATTAAAACTTGAAAAAATACAAGTATTAAGTATACTCCCCTGTCCATAATTACTTGTTTCCTTTTCTTTTTTTTTAAATTACTTGTTCATTTTGATAAAGAAAGGAAAATTTATTTATTATACCCTCAATTAATTACTTTTAAAAAATAAAATTCTTGAAAATTGTAATTTTTTTATCTGCTTTATAGTTAATAGAAATAAAATAAAAAACTAATTATATTAATAGTTATTTTTTTAATATGTGTATCAATTTAAAAGTGGAACAAATAAATTGAGAAGAAGGGACAATATGATAAACATAATGGAAATACAGAATTAAAAGTATTGTTTAATAAATTTCATATTAATTATATTAGCTGAAAGAAAAGGACAGTATTTTATAATAATAAAAATTAATATTCATCTGAGCAAATATCCCACGTTAAAATTTCTGGAAAGTTAAATAACATTTTTTCGTTGGTATTACGTTCGTAAAGTAGAAGTCTTGAAAGTACAATATATTAAAAAAGATATTATAAATATAATATAACTTTATAATAAATTATATAATTGAATTATCAATAAATAATGTTCATACATTTTTTGAATAAGTTTGGCTTACATTGAAACTTTTGACCTTAATCTCGTTTTTATTTAAAAGCACAATAAAATTTAAAATTTATTGTAACTAAAAATATTTAAAATAGGTCATTTGAATACGCACTATCATTGTTCGAATGTCATCATATCATATTCTCTAATTTTGATCACTTCGTTCAATTATTATTCAAAATATTAATATTTTCTAATAAATAGTTATTATTTACTCTAACTTGTTTATCTTTATAATTATAAAGTTCCAATTTTATGCATGAATGATGTAAATTATACTAAAATAACTAACAAAATTAAACCACTTAATAAACATTTCATAATCAACCAAATTATAAGGAAACATGTTATTAGTAATATTTTTAATTTCATTATCATCTTCGTACAATGTTACCGCTTTTTTGTTAACAAAAAAGCATAAATGAGAACAGAAAAAAAAATATGATAAAGAAACGTAGAAATAATTTTCTTTTTAAACAAAAGAGTAGGTGGATAAGGATCCCCTCCCGCCAATAAAATATAATAGGAAAAGAAAATTTAGTCAGAATGAGATTTTCTTTACGTAATTTTACTTTTTTAAAATATTTTTATCTTTCTATTTTTAATATTTTACTAAAAATGAAAAAAAAATTATAAAATAAAAAAGTTATTATAATTTTAAAATTTTCTGATTATTTAGCACTTGTAAAAATTATAATAAGCTATTTTTTTCAAAATTAAAGAAAAAAAGATGGACAAGACAAAAGTAGAGGACACGTGAAAACCAATGAGATAAAATTTTGCCAAAAAGTAAATAAAAAGGGGGAAAAGCATATCACAATGAAAAAAAAGAGAAAAATAATACTTAATTCATAAGAAAAAGGGGTACCCTAAAGAAAAACTATTCAATTATATGAATGATCTTATCATATTTACTATAGTGTTATTTTCTCATATTAACTAAATAATAATTTTATATTACTAGATGTATTCATATATATTTTGCTATTAGATATATTGAAATAAGAAGAAAATGAGTGAGGCATGAAGAAAACCTAGATACATATGTTGAGATACAGATATATAGGAGAGAGTCGAGTAAAATTGGAGAAAACCAAGCGAAAAAGCCAATATATATAAATCTAATAAAATATTATATTCTTAAACAAATTACATCGAACTTTGTTCTCCATATATACGTACACATCAAATACATGTATTTAATTTATATTCTGATAAAATTTGTAATAGTAAAATTAAATATAAAAAAAAAGTTAGAAGCTTATATTATTTGCTCAATAATTTAAGTACATAATTTTATCAAATTCGAAACTTATAAATACTTCAATTTGATATAAAAAATTAATAAGAATATAAATTTAATCGAATCGTAATACGATTATCGAAAAAAATAGGGTGGAGGAACGAGATATTGATCTTATTAGAAAATCCAAAGGTGAGTGTGTATGTGTGAATATGTCAGAAAACACACAAAACACTCCACGCAAGTTTGTAGATAAAAATAAGGGAATAAGTCCAGTTTTTGAAAAAAAAGTACAGAAATGTTGGCTCCCTTTTAGAAGGTGGCAATCCATGTGTACGGTTTTATTATATTTAATATTTATAGATAGAAATATCTTTCATTGAGGTACTACTTTCCGTATAGGTACTAAGTGACCCTTTAATAATAATAAATAAAAATTATTTCATGGTGTTTGTAGAAACTGTATATTGTTAAGAGAGAAGATTACTTCTTTTTTGATTTATGATTGTGTGTTATAATTTTTTTTTTGAGTGTAAAATAATAAGAATTGAAGGGGCAAGAGGGGAAGAGGGAGGGGTGCAGTAGAGGAATATACCAAAAAAGGGTAAGGGAGTGCCCTATACTTTTTTTATTAATAGTTTTTAAATATTAAAATATAATTTAAAGATTTTATTTTTCTTCTTATTTTAATTTTGTTTCATTCTAGTTTCACATAATAAAGTTTAAAAAAAAAAAAAAAAACTTTGAAATTAATTGTAGACTACAGATTAAAAGCAAAAAAAAAAACACCTGTGCGAAAAAAAGTTGTCAAGAAAATAAGAAACAAAGACATATTTTTATAAATAAACTAAAAAAAAACAAAAAAATAGAAACAAATTGGGGAATTAGTAAAATCTTAATAATTTATTAGTTTTTTTTTTCTTCCAATTAAGGTGTTTCAATAAATTTAACCACGAGTAACTAACAATTTGAATGGTCAAAATTTAAGAAAACACTAAATTTCTCAAAGTACTAATTCACTATATTTAAAGGACATAAATCTACTTCACTCTTTCATTTTCATATATTCAAAAGAAAAAGACAAAAAAACCCTTTTTCCCCATTTATTTATAACCACGACCTGACTAAATCTCAACTAATTTTAATTTTTTGTTTACTAATGAAATGTATAAGCCCTATAAAATACGTATCAACGCAAATCCAATAAGAAGACATTCAACACCAACGACATATCCGTTTTAACTCACAAGTAAAATCTAAAGAAAATTCTAATCATAACATTACATGATTTTAACGTAATATGTCATTGAACATTCAAAAAATGCGTCCTCGATTAAAAACTTGGCTCATTTATGTCATACTATTAAAAAATACAAAACTATTTTTGATACATACTAATTATAATTTGTCCACGTCATTAATATTTTAATAAAATCAAAAATAATTTTGCAAAACATTGTTAAAAAATAATAATATTAATGAATCTTTTTTTTAACGATAATAACAATTAAACTTTTAAGTAATAATATAAATAATTAAAAAAATTTTGCAAAACATTATTAAAAAATAATAGCATTAATGAATTTTTTCTTTAACGATAATAACAATTAAACTTTTAAGTAATGATATAATAAATTTTTAAAAAAAATTTAATAACATATTTAAGTCTTTTTTAGGGAGAAGAAATGTATTACAATAGAAATAAGAAAGTTACACAAACTTTTATCATTATATAAAACCACACTAATTCCTCAAAATCCAAAACACTAAATAAACACAAACTTAAAATTAACAACACAATAACATTACATAAAATTTCAAATCCAACAATACTAGTCCTTCCAAATTTCTCCACCATTTTAATGGCAGAAAATGACCTTTAGTTCACGCGGAGAGGAACATTCATGCATAAGTGAAGGACTGTCATGTGCATAGGTGAATGTAGCAGGACAAGCATGTTTAAAAAACTGGGAATAACTCGATGGTTTACAAGTCTGTGGACTATTATAATGATTCCTACAACAAAACTCATCAGATTTAAATGCTTCACAAGCACTTTTACAACCAACCACAGGTCCATGACCACCATGGGACCTAAACTGCAAAACTGCTGGGCAGGACTCTAACAAATTAGCCCTGCATCCAACAACTGGACAAACTCCTTTACCTTCGTGTGGAGTTACAGTAAGAGGAATATTGAAACCATCCACTAGACTAACACCGTAAGTAGAAAAATCGGCATGTCCGTGATGTAGAACAAACTGGGCTAATGTAGCTGGGGCGGCACCACCGAGTCCATCGCACTCGATTCGGCCGCCGCAGTCTCCGGTGGCGCAGTAAAATTTTCCGTGCGGATTAAGTGCAGCACGGTAAGACCCCAGATTCTGCCGGACCAGTGAGCGTTGGGAGCGGGGAAAGAGCGGTGGGTAAGTGAGTGAAGGGTAAATCCACCTCGTTCGAGAACAGGGTGACCGGCATTGGGTTGAATTGCGGGCCAGATGGTGTAAGGACAGTTGTTAACTAGGGTTAAAATGAAATTAGGGTTAGTGGATTGTGAGAGAGGTAAAAGGGTGAAGAGGAGAGAGAGGGGAATTAGAATTTTTGCAGAAGAAGAAGCCATGGTTAATTTTGATCTTTGCTGTGGGAAATGGAAGATGGTTAAAGGGGGGTTTATATAGAGATTAAAAAGGTGTGTTTGGTACCAAGGAAATTAGATAGGTTAATGTAGTGATATCGAACAGAAACGAATTCAGAATTTTTACAATGTATGATTTTTCACGTTTAGAGGTGAAATCAGGATTTAAGAATTTTAAAAATTTTGTTAATTCTTAAACTTAATTCATTAGCGGTTTACATATTAATATGTATAAAATTCTTTATCAATTTTTTTAATATAAACATAGAGTCTACGAAAAAACTATTAGATTCGTCTGAACTATGAACACCGACCTAGCTTTGTTTGTGTTTACCACTACTTGTCTAAATCGTTTGAACTATGAACCTCGACCTAGCTCTGCCTCTATTTACTGCTGCTTGTCTAAGTAAAAACTTCATCTTCAATCAAGTGCACTATTTAATATTCTCGTAATATAACTGTTAGCAGATAAAATATTTAATTTTACGAAAAAATAGAAATTTCATATGTTTCTTGATTAAGGTTATAAGGATGGACGAGGATGAAATGTATTTAAGGATCGAAAAAGACCGTTAATATGAAGTGTTACTATATTAATTTTTATAAAAAAATCTATCAAAACTATCCACGAGAGAATGACGGAATTGTCCTTGGTTTGTTTTTGTTCAAAATAGAAAGACAATAGCAAAGGGTAAAAGAAAAGTTTTTTCCAGCACTGGTTCAGAGGCACGTTGTGTTTGTCATTGAAAAATGCAACTTTTCTGACTCAGAAAAGATACATTTTTCTGAAAAAATTAAAATTCAAAGTTGGGAGTATGATATTCAAATTAATATTAGAAATTGATTAATTAAATTGTACATTATAAAATTTATCAAAAATAAATTTTAATTAGATTTAAATATTTAATTAAATATAAAATAATTTCAATCAATGCACTACGAGTTACGATGATTCGTTCTCAAAGTTGATGTTGATCTCCACTTTGTGTAGAAGAAAAAGGAGTGAGAGACTACGACAATTTTTACTTTAATTCTAACTCATTTTGGCTGTATGTGCAGGTTAAATTGCCTACTCATCATAAAATAATTTTTATTTTTATTTTTATTTATAAATTAATTTGATTGAAATTAAGAGACTTTTAAGTGATAAAAAAATAAAAAGATATGTTCTACATTTTAAAATTAAGTGACTTTAATATTATTAAAAAAAATTGATAGTTTTCCTCTCCTATTTTCATTTTGCGTAAGCATGAAAAACTAAGAAAATAATAAAAAATATAATTGATTTTTTTTCTTCTTAAGATTACCAACTTAGACTTTACTATAAAAAAGTTAGAAAATACTGTAATTCCCACGCAACTTGATTGTGGAAAAACTATTTTACATTTAGTGCATAAAAAAAAGTTTAATTTAAGTCATGGCTTTTATAGTTATGAGGCTAAAACTTATCCAAAAAAAAAATTCTTCATTTTTCACTTAGAAATAAAAAGATTCTCCTATTTTTTACATTTTATTTTATTTTTTCCATTTTTTTTCTCTTGTTAAGTTGTTAACGTTCACATATTCCCCATGTTGGCAAGTACACATGTTGCTCATTCTTTTAGGGTGTGTTTAGTAATTAGTACTATAAGTTTTTTCGATAAATAAAAAAATTAAGTTTGTTAATCACATTCAGGAATCGATCACTTCTATCTCATTCTTCACTTTACCACTCATTAACCCATCTTCTCCGGTATCTTACGTGCTTAATTATTTTCACTCCTACTTTTTACATCGTGAATTATATATAAAAAAAATTATGAGATATAGTAATATATTTTTTTTTTTATATTTAATGCAAGAAAAATCAAAAATCTTCTTTCCAAACTTACTCTATATACAAAAGAAAAGACGAAAGATGAGAAGTAAATAAAAATTAAATTTTTACTTATTTTGATGGCATTGCTTGGTTTCGACACTCTACAATATTTTTTTTTTCTTGTCAAAATACTGGAGATAATATAAATTAAAACAAAGTTATTTTTGTTGTAGTTGCAAAATTGCAATAATTATATATTTAATTTTTTTTTTATATATCATATTATATATAGATATATAAATGGAATGATTACTATAAAGTGTAAAAAACAGATAAAAAGAATGGACATGTTTGAAAGGAATATATTCTAGTTTCCGAATAGTCCCAATCAAAGAATCCTTTATATGTCTCATCACATAAAGTAAAGTTGAAATATCAATAGTATTATTGATATGTGCCTACATACTCGTGTAAAAGGTGTATGATTGAACTTTGATTTATTTATTTTTTTAAAAAAAAAATTAACAAAAAAAGGGGTTAAGAAGTTTTTATTCTGAAAATTGAAGAAAATTTTGAATTTTCATAAAAACAAACATGTTTGATTTAGCTTTATTTGGAAGGAGAATATAAAATTGTTGTAGAGCTCTTTATGAAGCCATTTACAAGTTAATCAACTTGAGGTATTTGCGAGTTATTTGAATTATCAAGGTAGGATATATTAATATGGAAATTATATATAATGACAAATTAATAAATCAAATTAAATGTTATAACTATAATTTGGTTTAATTATGTCTTGCAATAAATTGTTTGTCAGTCACCTCTCTCCCTTAAACTCTCGCTCGCCACTCTCCCTCTCTCGCTTTATCTCTCGCTCACTCTCTCTCACTTTTATACAAACACAAGTTTATATAATGTGTATATGTTTGTATGAAGTGAGAAAAAATTATCTATATACATATAAGTGTTCCCATTCTCTCCCCTGTGCTTTTTCATTGTTTTGGGCGTTTTGTGTGTGGGGTTTCCAACGAGGTATCCAGATCTCGCTCGCTTTATCCTATACAAAATAACGAAAATGTATTACATTGTGTTTCTGTTTGTAAAATATAGCGAGGGTGACGGAAAATGAGGGGAAGGGAAAGAGGGAAGAGGGGGGAAGGAAACAGGGAGAGAGAGGAGGGGAAAAGACAGAAAAGAAGAGGAAAATTGTAATACAATTGCCAAAATACATATAATTTCGTCCTATTCTACGTATTAGATTATACAATATAAATATTGTCATATCCATTTTTCTTTTATCTTTTTCTCTTTCTCGTTTTATGCATACACAAATTATACAATTGATTTGTATATGTATAGCAATTTATACAATTCATTTCTGTGTATAGTAAGCGAATTATACATATTTATGTTTGTTAGGGAGCGCAATTATGCAAACTTTGCTATAACATATAAATATAAATTTTCGTATTTGCTATGTGTGAAAGTTGCTCATTATTAATTACCTTTGAAACTTCGGAGTAAAATTTATTTTTTCGTAATTTATAATTTTCAAAATTACCACTAGGATTTACTGTAAACAATTTTATGTGATTAGTTTTTAAGTAATTTAATTAGGTAAAATATTTTTTATGCTACTAGTGCATAAAAAGACAGATCTAACTAGCTGTCATACTTTATAGTTTTCTAAGGCTAAAATTGAAAAAATGAGCTAAAAATATTTTATAAGTTTTCAATTAAAAAAAAGGACAAATTGACTTTTTTTTTAAAAAAATATTAATAAAGGATTAAACTAATAACATCTTTTGTAGTTTTTTAGACAACTTTTAAAATTGCTTGAACAACTATTGAAGTTGTCAAACGATTAAAGAAGTTGTCTCGATAACTACGACAATTGTCGGACGACTAAAGAAGTTGTCCTAACAACTACGACAATTGTTGAACTAAAGTGTAAAAGTTAAAAAATTAGCACTATTATGAAAATATCTTTTGACCTAATATGTATTATTTGTCATTTCTACTTAATTTTTTAAGACTTGAAGGACTCCTACTTAATTGACGAACTAGTTTGCCCTTTTATAAGGCCTTCCCGCTAAAACTTATCTAAACCAATCTTTTTTCATTTCACAGCTAAATATAGAAATTGAAAGATTCTCCTTTATACACCATTATATTTATTTATTGCGCTTAAAAATATTTAGTTTAAATTGAAACTAAAATATTGTACAATTTAAAGTTATCTTATAAAGTTTTTAAGAGTCATTTTATAGAAGTTTTAAGTAGTAAATATTATATCATATTGACTGTATAACACTGAACATATTATTATTAAATAACTACACAAAATCCTTTATTTATTATACATTTTATTTTATTTTTCCTTCTCTCTTTTTTCAAAAACCTCCCTACCAATAGAGGCGAATGTACATTATAATATCAAATTTATTTTCATTTAATATTTAAAATATCATGTATAAATTTATATTTATAATCTTATTTAAATTATAATAATTAATATGTTTTTAACTCATACTTTTGAAAATGTTAATAAATTCAATATTAAACCCTATAAAATTCTTCATCTAACACTGCTTATCAATTACAATCACATAATATTTAACAATGCTATTAGATTTTGATACTTCACAATTTTTTCTTTCAACAGCTCGAGATGATCTATTAAATAATTTGTTTTAAAAATATAAAAGTTGTACTAGCGGTTAGAATTGCAACAATGTTAGGTAAAATTGAAATTTAAAGATGATGAAAATCGTGGAGAGTGAAAAATCGTTTTGTTCATATCATATAGTTTAGAAGCGATTTATGCAAGAATCAATTTATTTTTACTAATTATATGAAAAAATAAATCAACATATATTTATCCATCCAAACTATACTAATTTGAAATGATATAATTTGTGAACCATAAACTCTAAAGTTGATAAATTTCAAGAGAATATCATCTAAAGATTATGAGGTTTCATTTCATTCAACCTTAAGATTTTAAAGTTTTTTAATTTGAGTCCGAACTCAAAGGTAAGAAACTATTACAAAAAATTCCAAAACGGTCTATAAAAATTTGATATTACCAAAACGGTAAAAATCGCTGCCGAGGCAGCGATTTACTTAACTGAAAAAGTAAAATCGCTTGCTGAGGCAGCGATTTTGCCAAAAAAAAATTTGTTAATAAAAAATGGAACATTCGCTGCTTGAGCTACAAATCGCTGCCAGGGCAGCGATTTGATTATTATTTTTTAAATTTTTTTTTTTTTTAAAAAATAAGGTATATCGCTGCACTGGCACGATTATAAAGAAATTTGGTTTTTTATATATAAAAATCGCGATAGAGCGTTTATTTAAAAAACAATAAAAATTTTGTTATTAATTTTGTTGTTAAAATTATATTGTTAAAAATTAAAATGAAATTAATTTGTCTCCTCTAAATTTTATTAAAAAAAAATTAATTATTTGAATTCAAATAGGTTGATTAAATTTAAAGTGTTAAGATAAGAGTCTTGTGAGAAAGAAAAAATATCTTTATGACTTACTTATGTTTAAGTTTTAAAATAATGGATAGTTCGTATAAGTGAGAGGACAGAAAGGGGAAAAAGAGACAGGAGGGAAAAAAAGAAAAAGAGGAAAGGAAGAAAGAGGGGGCGGAGAAGGGAGGAGACAGAAAGGGGAAAAAAAGAGACAGGAGGAAATAAAAAGGAAACAGAAGGAAAGTAAGAAAGAGGAGGTGGTCGGGCGAAAAACAAGCGAGGAGAGGAAAGGGAAAAAGGGAAAGTGGAAAGGGAAAGGACAGGGGAAGGGCAAAGAAGAAGGGGGGGAAAGAAAAAAATGAAAGGGAGAAAAAATTAGGGAAATTTAAGGGGTAACAAGAGAAGGTGAACAAAAAAAGTAATAACAAATGGTTTTTTTTGTGAATGCTACTGTAGCAGCGATTTATATAAAACAAAAAAATTTTGTAGAAAATCGGCCAGGGCAGCGACATACCTTATTTTTTGGAAAAAAAGAAAAGGAAAAAGAATATCAAAATCGCTGCCCTATGGCAGCCAGCGATTTTGTAGATGGAAAAATTTGAAATCCGCTGCTCAGCAGCGATTTTTTTTTATTTTTTAATAAAACAATTTTTTGTTGGCAAAAATCGCTGCCTCAGCAGCGATTTACTTTTTCAGTTGAAGTAAATCGCTGCCTCGGCGCGATTTTACCGTTTGGTTAAGATAAAAGTTTTATATTTAACGTTTTTGAAATTTTTTATAATATTTTCTACCCGTTGAGTTTCAATTTTGGTGGGTTGATATTCAAGTTGAGACTAGTTATATTTAAATTTACACGAAAAACAACCAGGTTCCATTTGACAATTATTGCTATTGACTTCCACAGTGAAAGAATTTCTTGCAAACTTATTTTTATTAAATATTTTACTTTTAATTTTGAAAGAAATTATTTAAATTACATTATATAATAGTGGAAAAGTCAAAATTACTTGTTCTTATTGCCAAAAACTGGCCATATAGATTACCATAATTTCTGGAAGTAGCCTTGCTTGTTGTTATCCATTTAATTTATAAATAAAATTCTCTTAATTCATTAGAAAAATATAGTAATTCAATCATTCATGGATTATACCTCTTGACTCGGACATATCATAGGTAAATCGTAAGGTTTATAAAGTTTCTTTAGAAGCAAATAATGACATTAACAATATTCTTATTCTAACACACCCTAGTCATTTGGTAATTCATAATACACCCTATTTATCGAATACAACAAACCAAACCACTGATAAAAACTATTGTCAGCATAACTAATTCAAACATTACTAATCCACCTTATTTAGTGCTACTCTTATACCTCTTACCAAACAACCTATTAGTCTCAAGTGCATTATAAGCAACCCTCGCGCTGAGTTGATGGGATGGAGAGGAACTATACATAAGCGGATTTACTTTGAAAATTATGGTGCACGTGAAATGATTCCTCTACAAAACTTGATATTTTATGAACATATTTTCTAGAATTGATCTAATATTACCCGTTGACACTCATACCGCGAAAAAAAGAAGAAGCTGCTAAATGGAGCACTTGATGTGGGTGGAGGCAGACAAAGGCAACAACATGGTTAAAGCACTCAAGAGGTGAATAATGCGATGGCTTGTAATTCATCATGGACACAATGATGACTGAGCAAGAAGTCAATTCACAATGAAAAGAGAGCCAACAATTCCTCAACTTATTACTTGTTACATAAAAATGGGCATAGGATACCCCAGTAACTTTATCTAACAATCCATGTTTTCAAGATTAGTAATGATTACCAATTATATGCTACCTATAATCTCCCCCTATATTGGAAATCATTTCCCCACTAATAACTTCACCTTCTGCTGCATCCATCCATCTTCAACATTCCAATGCTAAAGATGAAGAGAACAGAACTCCTACTCTACATTCTTCTCATATCGACAATATGTGCAGAATGTCGACATGGGTATAACTTCATTCCCATGGCTCAAGCTATAAACGCAGGCAAGTGTACGACTCTTCACTGCTAATGGAACACTAATAAATCAATGTGATGCACTATTTTTCATCTTTTTCCTGATGTGGTAGCTGAAACAAGTCGTGTTTTTTTCTATTTTCTTGAACTCTGGGATTTCCTATACAAAACAAATATGTGATTTTAGTAGGCAAGGATATCAATGGGTTTAAACTCTAGCTTCTCTATCGCAGTTAAGTCCAATAAAAGCTCGGTGTTCTACACATTGAGATCAACAAGAGGACACATTCTTGCTAATTTGGTAAGTCTTACAAGTATGGAATCTCTATTATGAACTAGTTTATCCATGGAGTTCCTAATCAAACTATTGTGGAGCAGGGGAAGTATGAAAAGATTCATAAACCACCATCTGGACCGAATCCAAATGGAAATCATCGTCCACCATCAAGGGCCAAACCCAACTGGAAATCATCGTCCACCATCAGGCCATGAACAGAAGAATGAGCTAGTCATATGAGACCACAATTACCGAATTGGAGGTTAGACATATATGTAGTAGTTAGATAATTTCATATTTAGGCTATTTGTCAAAACAGTGGAATATCCTTTCAGATTGGAATTACATTTCCTTCATTTACTAAGCAGTCTACAAAACTGGTCTTTATCTAATCTATAGTCCTTAGACTTCACGCCTAATATGATTTACTGCAAGCAATGTTGTCAATTTACGACTATCAATATCTAGTTCTTAAAAAGAAAAATTCCACAGACCATTCTCAAATCTCAATAAGATCAAGACAATTTTGAGTAACGCTAAAAGTGAAACCAAAACTCATTTACTGAAGGCCAACTTAAGTCTGAGCTCCTAGGAAACCAAGTTTAATCTTGTAGGTCACAAGAGAACGATTTACATGCTAGAGCATCAGGAATTGAGAGATAGGGACTGGAATTATTGTAATGACTAATGAAACAAAATAGAGAAAACCTTGGGCCAGATGCTTAAAATTCGATGCTGCCACCACCTTACTGCAAACTTTGATGCATCCTCTCATCAGAACACACTATTGCCCACTCAAGTCGTGGTTAATATTCGTATAATAATTGGAACAACAAAGACCACATGCTACACATTAAAAAGTATGGAAAAACTTAGCTTTCCTAGCCAAGCTTGCCATAAAACTTAAAAGAGCCTGAGTAAATCTTAAGCAATAAGCCAACTCAGCAGGCTTTCTTCATTTAGCGAATAGTCCTCAAATGTATGACCGGCATAAAAAAAAAGGGGCACTAGACAGAGCCTAAGATACATGTGCCATATATACAAAGTTAAATTGCCAACTAAAGTGCGTAGTCTCTCTTCTGCTTTAGTTTATGCATGCAGTCTCTTATTAAACTGTTGTGAAGCAGGGAATATACAAGAAGGATCCATATACCACTACTGGGCCAAAGCCAACTAGAAATTGTCGCCTGCCATCAAGGCCATGACCAGAAGAACGAGCTAGCCATATGAAATCATGATATTTGCTGAGAGTTGGAGGTTAGACATATATGTAATAGTTAGAAGATCTAAGATTTAGGTTATTTTGCTTGTACAAACACTGGGATATCTTTGAGATTGGAACTTTATTATCCTTCACCAACTGAATTGTCGGAAGAGTAATGTTGTCTAGTCTAAAGTCCTTGTTGCTCCACTTCTAATGTGCTCACTGCAAACAATACTTTCAAAATATTTTATAACTATCAAAATTTAGTTCTCTAAAATTTTGAAAAAGTATTAGTTCTACTTGACATTTTCAAGGTATTAACAAAATGAAAGAGTTTTGCGTAGGTGATGCTTTCCCTACTCTTCTCCACTTAAAATACTAAACTTTAGTCGGCAGCCAGATTCGAAGCTGTGATGCGCACCTAGCCCATACATCATTTGCTGCATTCTTACCCTGAGACAAAATCCCAGAGGACCAGACCGAAATTCATTTTTCAAGACGAACTCTAACCCAGGATACTAAAAAAAGCAAACTAATCTTGTAAGGAAGGAAAACCACTTCAACGGTAGGCATCATTGATGCAGAGGAAAGTAGGCAACTAATGAGTAAAATAGAGGAAAGCTTTCGCCCACAAGTTAGACATGAAAACAATATGATAAATTTAGCTTTTGCTTGCTAAGCTGGTGCTTAAACTTGAAAGCTCGTGAATTCACTTTTGCATACTTATCAGGTTCTCGTCATTTGGCAGATAGCCATTAAATAGATGACCGGCATGAAAATGGCCACTATACACTAACTATAATACAGATTTGAATATACAAGTTAAACTGACAGCTAAAGGATTGATTTACCACTTTATACAGCACGCTTCCTTTTTGATCTCTTACTCTTCCTTGGCCCTGAGTAATTTGGAACTTCTTTACTACTGCTAGAAGCATAAGCCTCTTCCAGTACTTCTTCATCCTGCAACCAATATTTATCAAGTGTATAAGCTCATATTCAGAACAGTGTCTTCCA
This sequence comes from Solanum habrochaites, assembly GCA_027704765.1. Lineage (NCBI taxonomy): Eukaryota > Viridiplantae > Streptophyta > Magnoliopsida > Solanales > Solanaceae > Solanum > Solanum habrochaites. The sequence continues at coordinate 54,923,278 of JAKWJA010002499.1, read as the reverse complement.
ATTGAAAATTTAAAAGTCTGCCATGCAGCACCAAATAAAAGTACTCATCTTGGAGGTACTAAGAAATTGTTCTTTCCCTCCTCATCAAACTGAATCAATTAACATTCTGAAATGTTCCAGAGCTACTTAGGTATCCATGAGCTTAGAATTATGTATGCATTTATCTCTAGTCACTGAGTGAAGCCCTTCAAACTTTCAGCTTGATCGCGTAACCAATCACTAGGTGTTTTTGCTCAAGATTATTGATTCAAAATTGAATTTTGGTTGATCCTTGGTTAAGCTACAGCGAAAATAAATTATTCAGAACACTAGAGATGGGGAGATTTTTTTTTGTTTCCTCTTTGATGGGTAGTGTTTCTTTTCACTCTCACACAAATGTTCTCTTCTAAGGCTGGCCTAATGGGGTCAAACAATAGCATAGTTGTGCATCTAGGTACTATGACCAACCCTAGGTGAACAAATCCACATCTTTATTACATGGAATACTGACTTGCATTTTAAGTTAAAAAAGGAAGAATAATACTTTCGGACAGAGAACTTGTGTAATGCAATAAATCACTATGCCTTGTTAGGCTGGAAGCCATCCACATCTTTTATTATCCTTGACATGGGATCCGATATTCGACTGACTAACAACTAAATTTAATCATGCAAACATGTCTCGGGTGAACTTGTCAGCAGAGATCATATGCAAAACAATATTTGACATTTACCTTGGGCTTGGTGTCATCATCTTGTTCGTCCTCGGAATCAGATATAGAAGCAGAAAGTTCAACCTTATCTGTAGGGAGTGCCTTGGTTGACTTTTTCTTCTTTTCATCTTCTTTTAGCTGCCTGAATCTATTTCCATAAACTTTTGTTAGCTAGGTAGACATTGTAAAGTTGATCAATTTTGAAATATTATACACACCTCTCTCCAGATTGTTCAGGTTGAGAGGTAGTTCTCTTCGCACGTCCAGCACTGATGATACCACCGGCATCTCCACTCACAGCAGGCTTTGCACCACCTAACTTGCGCAACCATACCTGCTGTGCTGTGGTCAGCACATTATTTGTGAACCTTGAAATTCAACATAAAAGGCACATGTTAAGAAAGTCATCTTGCTTCATTGATTATAATATCCAGAACAAAAATCTACTTTTGAGTTAAAGAGATAAAATGCAGAAGCATGATAATTTGTCATTTGTTGCCTCAATGATGAGAGAGAGAGAGCTTAAAAGAAAAACAAATAGAAGAGATACGGAGCAATTATTTTGACATGTCTCTCGAACAGAAAGTTTGAAAGCGCTAAGACAGTATAAGGATATCTCTGTGTATAAAGGCAGCAACAAAACTTCTTTATCCCCTCATCTTATTCAGAGATATGTCACTAGAAACAAGTGAATAGCAAATTCCAGTTTACTGAACTGCAAGTAATATAGTTTTCATTAATAAAAATGATAATTCACATCAGTATGTTCATCGGAACATATTTGTTTAAGACCAATACTCTAATTCTGTATCAGTGGCACTATTACATTATTACTTTAAGTAAGCGCTCACCAGTAAATTGTTAACCCTGATGGAACAGACAAAGAGAAATAGCCAATCATGAGCGGAAGGAACTTGAAAACCAGAAGTGTGTTCTTTTGAGACGGATCATCTGTCTAAGAAAAGATATCAAGGATTTCAATATAACACGACAGAAGCACCCATAAATTGAGATCAGAAGGAAATAAGCTGGAATCTTAATTCAGAATCATACTTGGGGAGGTTTCATTATCTCCATTGAAACATATTGTGAAACAATAAGCAGGACAGGCAAAATGAGGTAAGCCACCGTGTCATGCCAACCCAAAGGCGGATGCCCATCCTGAAAATGTCAACAGATTTCATGTCCGCAATCATACTAAACTGTACTTAGTATTACAAGCAGAATTATCTTATGGGCCCAAGAATTTATAGGAAAACCAATTTGGTGAGATGAAAGCGGGAATTGTTCCATCCTCTTTGTGATTAGGAAGATTACTCAAATTAAAGTTTCAGACATGGGTAAAGGTGTAATTAGGATATGACACTGACCACAAATGGGAATAGCCAAGAAACTCCAGATCCACTCTGTCGAGCAGCTATAGTAGTCGGGCCTCCCAAAGAAGGGATCCAAAAAAAACCTTCAGTCAGCAATCCCTTTATCAGAATGAAAAAAAGGTAAATAAACTCATTAGTTGTTTGAATCAATAAGTAAGAACACACAATAATACTAACTTCTACAGTACCTCATTTGCCACATTGGAGAGAGCTTGATAAAGACCAATCCAAACAGGTATAGTAGCCAAAGTTGGGAAACATCCTGGAATAGTGTATCCACAAAAAAGAAAAAGATAAACCACAATGGAAATGCAAGGACTGCTACATTCATTACATGGAAGCCAAACTTAAGATGGGACAAAATAGACATCCAAACCATACAGAAGCTCACAGCACTCATTATTTTATGGCATGGTGTCTTAATAATTATTTATGGCATGGTCTCTTAATAACTGGCATTGAAAATTGCAGTTAGTTGATATGCTACAATTAGCGCATGTCAAACAATTTGTAGTTTTTCTATTGCAGTGGGCTCATTAACCTTGTGGAGGTATAACCTGCCCATTAATAATGCAGTTAAGCTTCAAGTCAATGCATATTTAACAGCATACCTTAGCTCTACTAACTCTCTGTCACAACTAAAAAGGCATAGTAATTGAGTGTATATTTCAAATCATCATGTGTTTTAGAATAGTAGTGTTCGCATAATACTTAAATCCTTGGGCATAAAGTTGAATTTTTTTAATGCCGTTTATAACCACCTCAATGCAGCTATTGGCCAGACAGCTCATAGGATACTGCACCTGAAAACATACTGCATGTTGCTAAGTAGTTGAGAGCCCTTACTTCTTACAAGCCAAACCCTTTCTTCTTTTACAACGCATAGCCTCAAAGGACCATCACTAGGATACATAAGAAAGAAGAGGTTGACTAACTTAAAGCTATTGTTTATCATTTGAATTAAAACAGGAGAAGAAATACATTAAAAAGCAAATTTAAGTTCATAGAGCACTGTTCTCTGGCATTGAGGAACTAGTTTGGTGTTCATGATCATCTATGGTTTTCCAACCATTGTGTAAACAAAGTCAAAAGTTGCACTTATGTGGTAGTATTTGACTTGGCACAGAGTTTAAGAAAGGAAGACTTTTGAAATTTGTGGTCTAAGACAAACCTTAAGACATTTATGTGGCTATAAATCATTTTCATTAAGAGTGCAAAGGAAGTTTTCCAGTTAAGTTGTTTCTAATTATAGAAAGGTGACATTCTTTTGGGAAAAACTTAAAAGGAAAGGGTGCCACATAAATTGAGACAGAGGGAGTAAATGTTTAGATGAAGACGCATTACTGGAGTTCCTCAGTTCCATACATTCATAAACGATAACCGAGCTTTTGTACACTGTATATATTGTGCTGCTTCGACGGAATAAATTATCAGACTTACGCACCAAAAAACAAGGCAAAAGGGAGTTGATAAAATGAAAGTTATGAATGAGGAACTAACTTAATGACAACTTCATATGCCACAGACACCAGAGATTGAAAAGGAATAGAACTGTTCAGATCAAACAAAATCTGGAAGGAAGAATATCACTAGGCAACCAGTCTAAGATGTACTCAAATAAGACTAAAAATGCAAAACCTAGACCACAGAAGGACAAACTATGAATCAACATATAACTAATTCTTTAACTGATAAATGGCTCTTACAACTCCAGGAGATATAATTTGCGCTTCACTACTAGCTAGGAAAGAAAGCCATGGCAAGTTTCTTATAACATATATGCCCAATGCTTTAAACCAACTAAGTAGATCAAACAGAAATAGCAAATGGAAGCATAACTAGAGAAGAGACCGCTGACTGCAAGAATGAAAACTTACCTGCAAGAGGATTGACCCCTGCCTGCTTATATAAACGTGAAGTCTCAAGTTGGATTCTCTCCTGAATGAAAGATAAGATAAAAAATGTAAGTTTGTTTTCTAAACACCTCACGGAAAAGGACACAACAACAATCAAAATTCTGTAAGTAAGCTTCACAACATTAGAAACACCTTTCCTTTTATTGAACAAGTTCTTTTATCACCATAAGCAATATCCTTTTCTCTTTTGATAAGAGAAGTAATACTATGGCCACACAAAGTAAAAAAACTCTGAAGTACCCATATTAAGCTGAAATCTAACAAGCAAGTTGTAACAGTTACAGTATCAATCTGCTCATACTTCACTCTTTTTTACAGCACTAAGTACCAAAGAATACACATACATAGGTCAAATTTGGAAAGTCATATAGTTCGGAAAAGAAGTTTAGATGAAACAGAAAGTATCAATCAACATGAATTTGAGTGCACCTGATTTCCAGCATATCTTTGTTGAATAGCTTTGATCTTTGGTTGGAGATTTTGCATTGCTAAAGTTGATTCAACCTTTCAAATGACATAATGTCATACATCAGCAATAAATCCATTGCAGTGATTTAACAATTAATGAGGAAGAAAGGAACAGGGGACTCCTGTTGACTTGAGTTTGACAAAACAATCAGTTCTATTAATTTAAGTTCTCATCCCATTGCACTATTAATAATACTAGATAGACGTAACTAAGTGCCAAGACCTGAAATACCAGACCAACTCTAAAACATCCAGGTCTAGCAGCAACTTTATCACAGGCTCACCTGTTGCTTTGTCAAAGGGAAAGTGGCAGCTTTAACCAGGAGAGTAAGCAATATGATTGCGAATCCATAGGAATAAGGAACATGCACAGCTTGCAGTCCATCCTTCATTACCTGAAAAGAGCGAAGTGAATGAGTGAATATAGAGTACATGAGGCATAATAGTATCAGTATTGCAAAAAGACGGTCTTTTAAAACTAAAACCAAAAAATAATGCATCTAGAACTGAAACAAAATAAGCTTCAGTACTTGTACTTCTCCATGTGATCTATTGAAGACAACCAACCTGTTGTCCTATGATAATCTTGATAAGGTTTCTTCAGCATCCACTAATTTCCTTTTTCTTTATTGGGAGGAAAGACAGAAGGGGGGGAGGATAGTGGATGGTATGATAAGGGGGAAAATCTGGTTGTCGACTTATACTAACATGAAAGATGACAAAAGTTAATAGATAAGTCTTTCAATAGGTAGAAAAAAAATTCAAAAAAGAAAGGTTTAGTTTACTTCATGTGTTACCAAAGGTGAAAAGCAAAAATACATTTAAAAGAAACATACCCTCAGGTTTGTTAGAACTTTAACTGCAACGCATAAATAAAGTGTGGACTTTAATGAATAAAGGCGCAAATAAGGAGAAAAATAGAATACCTGTATAAGGCAAGAGTAATAACCGTAAACACAAACAACAACTATCCGGATAAAGTAAATTCATAAAAGTTTAGTAGCTAGACAAAATCTTAGTAGGAAACATGATGTAAAACAATACTAGGTCCCTATAATTCTTCGGCCTGCCTCTATCTCTCCTAATGCCCGCTATTGCCAACCGCTCACACCTTCTCACTAGGACATCTACGTCTACCCTCAAGTATTTCACCTCTCCTAACTTCTCCGAATATCTTCATTACTAATTGAAACTTAAAATGTTATATAAACATGAAATAACAACACAAGGAAGCAAGTGAAATCATTATTATGAATATGCCCAACTTATATAAAATCCAAAAGACCGTAACAATGATCATAATTAGTTCAAAAGTATGTGTTACAAAATTTAACCTTCAACACAACTTCCATGGCGTCAGAAATGAAAGCAAACCAACCACCACTTTTCTGAGCAGTACCGGCGGCAGTAACATCGGGAGCAACACCAGGATCAGCCGCGACGGCAGCATCAGCTAACGTGTAGAGAAGTCCCTCCGCTCGGCTTACAACAGCTTCAAAATCAAAATTAGAGTGAAGTGAGTGAATCGGAGGAAGGTCATGGAAGCTGAATTTCACTCTAGTAGAGATAAGTCTTCGCCGGTGAAACACATGGCGAGAAAGCGACGGCAAAGGAGTTCCGATGAACGATGACGGAGATGAAATTAAGGTTTTCGCCATGGGAAAAATTGCTCCGGCGGGGACGAACGGAGAAAAATGGGAAGAGTTCAATTCAGCTTCTCATGGAAGAGAGGGAAATTTGTGGATTGGATGAGTGCAGCTATTAGAAGAGAAAAAATATCCCTATCCATTTTTTTTCTTATTTGGGAATTAAAATTCCGTTATTTTGTTTGGTATTTCGTTGTGGTTAGTCCACAACTACTAATTTTTCTTTTAAAAAAATAAAAATAAAAATGTATTTATTGTTATAAGGGAAAAGGGTTAAATATGCCCCTAAATTATTTGAAATGAAAAAGTTTGATATACTTTTCTTTTAAAGTTTGGTTACTCATGTCTCGTCATCTAATTTGGTTCTCAAATATGCTCTTATGGGCGTTGGTTGTCATGGTGGACCATAGCAATTCATTTTTTCATTTTTTAAATGTCAAATGTAATTGGCATGTCATTTTGACCTTACCACATGACAGTATATGAAATGAAAAGGTATACGATCTAAACCCCTAATCGAACCATAAATTCAAACCATCTTTTAAAATAAATTTTATCCGCCCCAATTTCTCAAACAATTTTGTTTAATTTTTTTTTTATAAATTTTCCAAAATGAGTAATGATTAATTAAAAATAGAAAGAAATATAAAAAAAAATATTAAAGGTAACGCTGAAAAAATTCACAAATAATTATAGTACCTTAAATTCAATTTAAACACTTTTTTAAAAAAAAAATATTTTTTTTCGATAAAAATCTTGAAATGAGTAAGTGATTAATAAAAAAATTATGAAAAAAAAATAAAAATTAACGCTAAAAAAAGTAAAAAAAAAATAACAGAAAACCTTAATTAAACAATTTCATATTTTTACGTTTTATTTTTTCGGCAAATCCCAAAAATAAGTTATTAACAAAAACATAAGGAAAAAAAATATTGTAAAAAAAATACGCAAAAAAATCACACAAATAAAAAATAGAAAAATAGTGAAAAAAAATCGAATAATTTTTTTTTATTGAAATTGTTGCTGAATTGTAAGGTTAATAAAATTTATTTCTGAAATTTGACGCAAAATTTTTATTTTGTTTTTTACTTTATTTTTCCATTTTTATAATAAATTACTCATTTTTGAGATTTGCCGAAAACGAAAAACATATACAAAATTCTAAAACAATTATAGAATGGAAATGTTGACTATATTTAGTTGTGAACTTTTGGCGTTCAATTTATATTTTTTTAAACTTTTCTATATTTTTTAGTCAATTACTCATTTTTGAGATTTATCGAAAACTAAAAAATTAAAAAAAATAAAGTGAAATGTTAGATTTAGGGTACTATATTTATTGTGAATTTTGCGTGAGTTTTATTTATTTTTACATATGTTTCGTATTGTTTAGTAATTCAATTACTTTTTCAGGAATTTACCAAAAAATAAAAATTAACAAAATGGTGTTAAAATGGGGTTGGATAGGTGAATTTTAAAGGGGATGGTGATGTATGGGTAGGACTAGTGTTTATGGTGCCGAATAATATTTTTTCATTTTCATATACAATATCGTGTTGATAGGTCAAAATGACATGCAATTCCATGTAGTCTTTAAAGAAATGAAAAAATTGGAGTGGATATGTCGACAATGGGCAAACGAACGCTAAGGGCATATCTGGAACAAAAGTTGGACGGCGAGGGCATGAGTGACCAAACTTTAAAACGGAGGGTATATCTAGACCTTTTCGAATAGTTTAGGGGCATATGTTGGACTCTTTTTCCTTGTTATAAATTATTGAATTAAATGAATTGTCCCTTAAGCTTATCATAACTTATCCTATCATGGATTAGATTCCCAAGGTATATGAACCTTTTTGGGATAGAAATGTATCACTAAATGTGGGACATTAAACATGGAGACATTTGGTTGATTTCTCTACCTACAAATAGAGCTATCATTCATCATTATAAGATACACTTGAATAAGAAGAAAGTATTCTCCTATATTACTTCTCTTATATTCTTTTCTTTAAGTATATTATACTGAACTTAGATTTATAAACCGTGGAACAATACGAATATGCTTTAAAAGCTGGTAGCACTCCGCAAAGTTGGTGTCAGTGAAACCACGTGTTGAGCGGACGAGGTCTATTTTATTTTTTCTTGTTACACATTTATATTTTCAAAAGTTTCTCTTTATTACTAAAATTTAATTTTTAGTATAGTATGTGTTATATGAGAAGGTAACAATTCTATACATTGGTTTATGCTTATACTAAACAATTATTCGTTTTAGAAAAAGAATTGAAGGATAAAGGAAGTAGATTTGATGTTGATTTTCTTAGTAATCATTATGAGGAAAACTTATTAATAGTTATTATTTGATTAGAGGTGAGAAAAACTCTCAGTCTATTTGGACTCTAAAATTGCTTCAATTAATTCTGATTCATTTAAAGGGCTCATGGTTTCGTTCTATTGGTAGTGACTTATATGGGACATGATTGAAGAGTAAGACGATGGATTCAAGTTCATTCGCACAAAAGGGTAAGACATCTGGTTTTAAAAGTACGGATGAACATTAATGAAAAATATTGAGGATAAGACCGATGGATCAAGTTTATCAACAAAGGGATAAGACATCAAATTTGAGTTTTGATGCACCAGATGATAATGGATGGTTCAAAAGTCCATAGAATTTGGCCGTAACCACGCCTTATGGATCAGGACATTAGTTGAGTCAATGACCATAGTGATGAATATGATGACATAAGGACTTGATGTTGAAAAAGCCTTGAAAATTCGTCCTATTGAATTTTGCTCATTTCTTGAAAAGAATGTGGTAGAACTATGATAACTTGAAATCCAATGTTGACTTGCTCCATTCTATCGTATGAACTATGATAGCAGTAAAAATTAGTCTGAAGATGCAAATGATAACCATATTGAAAAAAAGGGAGCGAAATGACAGAATTAATAATAGTCATAGTTTGTGGTCATATAAAAGGAAGAAACCATAATGAGTTCTACAAATAGGTCCTTCAAACAATGTGGAAGGCAATTTTTTATCATAAAACGAAATGAAATGCCACGACGGTGGTTATGTGGGCCTTTTATTTGAAAGGTTTTATAAATTCCTCATTCCAAAAATAAAAAGAATATAAAGTGATAGTGCACTTTATCCGTTCAAGGGGATGTTGAGGTAGATCATTGTAACAAATAGGGCCCCAAAATATTAAAGGTATGACAGGTATAATTTATAGTCAAAACCATGAAGAATTGTGACTTGTAAGAGCATGTGAAATGTTTGCCTATTATGAAATGAATAGGAAAAATATGAATAGAATATATTCATGTATGGTTGGGATATATTGTCACCTCACCTCTACGGGTCAAATCATGAAGAGATTGTTGACTTGTAATAGCATGTTGAAGGTTTTGCCTATGTGAAGTGAATATGGAAAAAATATGAATAAGAATATATTCATGTATGGTGGATATATGTCAAACCACCTCTACGGGAGATTTGAGAGAAATAAATAATTTATTTGAGATAACGATCCATGGTCGTGTGTGTTTATATGTCATAATATTTGATATGTTTGTTATGAAACTACGAAAGGGCAAAAAGAAAGAAGTAATTCTTGCTATTAAAGGTTTGGTCATGATCAGAGCTATTGTGTGCGCATACAAATTTGTCAGGGGTTGTGTACCTATTGTACAACAAAAGTAAAGTGGTATACAAGTAAGACAATTGGTCTTGCTGTAATAATTTTGACCATTACACTAATTAATTATAGTTTTCTCCTGCAGGAGATCTTCACCATATGGATGGTTCATGATATGTGATAGTACACAAAATTAATTGCAAGTCTAACAGTGTGTGGTTATTAACAGAGGAGATAATATTGGGGAGGTTGTAGTAAGTCTAAAAGAAACTTTTAAGTTCGAATGAATTGAAAAGAAATAGTGAGACTATAAATTATGAAAAGATTTATTATCTTCAGATTACTACAACTGAAGTGGGCTATAAACATTTATGTAAACGATTATCCATTTTTTTCTTTTGTTTGTTGCACACAAACGTGGGTATGCTGATGAATTCACATGCAAAAGTAAACTATAAGTGTACTAAAATAAGGATCAGTTGGCATGATCAGTTGATCATTCTGATTAAATGTGATACACATGTAATTGAGAATTCAGGTGACTTATATGATGAAGAAATAAAAGATTCTTCAAGAATTTTTTGTGTTGCTTGTTCTCTTGATCTTTGATAAAATGATCATTGTACCAGTTATTGTTGGGATTATAATCCCCTAAAATTTTTGGAACATATAAAAAGGTAAATAGGCCCATTATCTGTCATATGGAATTTCATTGCAAAACTATGATAGAGTATCTAGTGTGAGGGACACATGTGTTTGTGGTTCAACTTACCAAATTGGTGTTTTGTAAGGTTATGTGCTCGAAATATGTTAAATTAAGAGCAGAGTTCTTAAAAACTATGGAAATTATATTGATAATTGATGGTAGTATTGTATTGCCTTTAATTATAGCGTAAATCATGGGTTATGAGAAAACAAAACTCTAAATAAAATTTGGTATAGATAATTTTTTTAACATGTAGCACACATGTGTGCAATCAAGTCAACAAGGTTTGCCATTAAAAATTGGTCAGGGTCAGGAACCAAATAAATTTTCATCTAATGTTGAAGTGGAAGTGCGGGTTATGATTTTAATTGCTCCACCAGGCACAAATATAAATTCCCCAATAAGGTTGGGATGAATGTTAGATATTCTAACATTAGGGGGAGAGATGATTGACAACTGAAAATTATGTGCGAGTTTAATTATGAATTATCTAGATCATTATGTCAAGTGATCTCAAAAGAAGGATGAAGAGCTTCTTAGTGATGAAATTTCATATTTTGGTGCAATCAGGTCACTAGTGCATCTTACTAACTATATTTGAACAGATATTTGTTTTGCAGTAAATTACTAGCAAGATTTTGTTTCTCCCTGATAAAAAGGACATTGAAATGGTGTTGAGCACATGATTGAATATCCTCAAAGGACCATAGTTGTGGGTTTATTCTATTCCAAGGAATTCAAGACAAAATTGATTAGTTACGCAGATGCAAAATATTTATCTTATCCGCATAAAGCACGATCTCAAATACGCTTTTTGTTTGCATATGGAGGCCACAATACTGTATTTTTTTACTGGCGATCATGAAAGCAAAATGTTGCTATGCAGAGAGAAATAAAGCCCTCAATGAAGTAAAGTCGAAGTGCGTCTGGTGAGATTTAAATGACACACCATATTCAGGAAATGGTGGTTTTTCTTTGAAAAAAAATATTACCAACCAAAATGATAAGGAAGCTTGGAGACATCATTACAAGAAATAAGTGACCTGTTTTAATAGGGGAGTACAATACGCGTTGCACTCTTTTTTCTTGACCTGAGGTTTTGTCCCACTGGGTTTTCCTGGCCCCCTGGCCAAGATTTTTTAATGCGCAAGACAAATAGTGCGTTATAAAAGATATATGTACTCTTTTTACTTCACTAATTTTTTTCCAGGGGTTTTCCTAGTAATATTTTAAACGAGACCAAATTTATCTATGGAAATTCAAGGGGGAGTGTTATAACATATTGACGTAAGATAGATTGTTCATTAAGCTTTCATAAACTTATCATTATCATGCATATGTATTCCCAGGGGATAGAAAACTTTTTGGATTAGAAATGTCTCTACTAATGTGAACATTAAACATGGTAACCTTTGGTTGGATTTCTCTACTATAAATAGAGAGATAATTACACCATTATAATATGTACCAAGTGATAAGAAGAAAAAATATTCTCCATATCTAATTCTCTTATCTTCTTTCTTTATTCTTATATTATTTTGAGCTTAGATTTTATAACATTTATCATATATGATGTATTATAAAAAAATATTTATAGTAATAATTATATTTCAACTAGTGACGAACACTCATGACACACGTTCTTTCGTGATAGCACCTGATTTTCTATCTTTGTACTTAATATGATCGGCGGCTAACAATAGATTTATTTGTTGATTCAATTCATTTAATGTATCCTCTCGGATCTATCAAGTTATCGATATAACTTTCTATTATCACAGTCCTAGAAAAAATATCTCATGGTTATTAAATATGTCGTGACGTAGATTGCTCTTAGCTTTATAGTGCAGTTTTGAAGCACTATTTCAGTTGATAAAAACTGAAGCTTTCTATGTTGTGTTATGAATTGTGTTACATTGTCTCAGTCATTGGAGTGTATGCTTCAATCAAACGGTTTTGAAACATGATTGTTGCGTCAACACATATAAATCTATCGTGAGATTGATTTCATAATCTTGATGGAATTGATGTTATCTTTTCACATACAAGGTTTCTTGATACCCACCGAAACGAAAGAATATCAAATATGCTTCAGTTTTTACTATCACTGCAGGATACTTTTGTAACACCCTAAAACGAACTAAGGTGAACTAGAGCTTCATGAATGTTTCATGAGTTAGTTTTGCGTTAAAATAAGTTATATTGATGTTCTTAGTCCGTGTGTGAAGTTTGGTGACGTTTGGAGATCAAACGTCCAAGAACGTCCATGATGTTCGGAAGGTGTGCCTTAGAAAGTGCTAGTGTGTTTTTGATTTGTTTTAGAGAGTTTTACATGTTCGTATTAATTGAAATTGGTGTGAGATGTTCCTAAGACCTAGACGACTATGTTTAGGGCTTACACCACGCCCGGGTACGACCCCACCTAGTAGAGGTGGGCATCCGGTATTTCGGTTCGGTTTTGGGTTTTTTTTCGATTTTTTCAGTTTTTGGTTTTTGTAAATTGTGTATCAAATACCGAATTGAAATATTTCGGTTCAATTTGATTTTTGTCTAATTCGTTCGGGTTTATTAATTTTCGGTTGTTATTTCCAGTTTTTTATTTCAGTTTTTTATGAGCCTGCTTAGTGGTTTGCTTTTTAAAATTTTAAACTTTACAATTTTTTGTTTGATTTTAACTTAATGGACTAAAAGTTAAAAGCAGACCACAATACATCAAAGAAGTGCATTACAATTTAATACCAATATCACACTGCACGCGTGAAATGGCCATTAGGCATAACACCAAAAATTTTAAATTCACAATATCCCTAAAACACACCCCATTTGAATTCACAATGACACTAAAATAAAAGTTGCATTGTAGATTTGTAGTTAATGTCTTCACTAATACAACATAATAACAATTAACAAGTAAACATAAACTCTTTTTCATGAGATCATAAAAAACAATTACTAAGCAAACAAACAATGTATTTTAAAACTTCGTGTCTTCTTCCAGAATTACTTCAAGTCCAAATGTCAACAATAACAAACAACAATAATTTTTTTTGTGAGTTTCTTGACGTCCTTCCATGAGATCGCTTTCAAACTTTCAAATGTCATGTGCCAACAAAAAGTATTCTTCATTGTCTTGGGACCCTTGGACCTTTTAAGATTAAAATTCAAATATTAGGAAAACTTAGAATACTACTTTTAAGATTAAAAAATGATATTGATTAAATAATGATTTGTAAAAAACTACCGCTGCAAGTCATCATAGATCAAAACAATGGAAGAGTTTCTTCCACTATTTTTTCATATCGATAATTAAGAAAAATAAACATGTCATACAAGATAAACCACAATAAGTAATTTATGTTTTTCCAAAAATAATAAAAATAAAAAGTCTATTAACAAGTTCAATTTTTTCAAGAAACTCCATATTTCTGTCAACACCAAAGAGCTTGGTTTCTTGTCTAAGCAATTTCTTTGACAAAATAAGACATTGCACACATTTGGGAGGTCAATGAACTTATTAAAGGCGATTCTAGAATCGATCACCGGTGCTAAATGCACATTCCGATGTGCCCACACTCGACATCGGGATAGCCAATATCTCGAGCCAACTTATGAAAGTACAGGAAATCTAGGAGAATTAACTTTCCACCAACTCAAAATATCAAAAAATCTCTCAGACCTTCAGGTTCTTGGTCTTCCAAGAAGAGATGATTATACAACTCAAGACTTGATTTAACACTAAAATTCCAGAATCATTCTTTGTTCTTCATGTGCACTTAGTTTCTAAAAGAATTTTTGGACCACCAAGCCTCTACTTTTGTATTCACTACATTTCCCGTTTCTTCCCCAAGTAATTCTTCAAGAAGAGCAAAACTAACATACACAAATTTATTGCGAGGCAGGACCAAAACAGAAGCATTAAAAATCATTTGTCATTTTTTCAGGAGAACCCAATATTCTTGAATTTTTCTTTCATTCCCGAAGCCATTGACTCCAAATCAAGGGTCATCATTGCTATTACATAATCTAAAAATAAGCCTCAAAGTTCACATATATTACAAAGAACATTAAAGTAAACATACGTGAACCTGAAAACTTTTCAAAGTGAGCTTCATTAAAAACTTTTCAAAGGAACTTTTTGTGACATCCCTCCATAGCCCAATTTCATATTGAATTGACTTACGAATACTTCCCATCTTCACAAAACATCAGTAGCAGAAAAGAATTAAATTAAAAATTACCATCATTAAAGATCAAAAAACCTCTCGAAGCCTTCTCAAACTTTCTGTTGTGTCTAACATCAAATAGGGAATTCCACCCTATGTGGCACCATCTTAAGACAAAACCCTTATTCACATTCTATCTTTGCATTTCAACACATTCAAGAAATTTCTTGTCCTTGAAGAAGATTGTGATCTAACATATTTCACCATTGTTCTCACCCTTTTGATAGAAGGCAATTCTTTCAAACCTCTTGCACAATTAGATTAAGTATATGAGTCATACATCTCACATGTAGATGCTACCTTCCACAAAGTAGTTCCCCACATATCTAATTTTTGGACAACTCTAAAATTGCCACATCATTTGAAAGGGGGCATTATCCAACTGTAACAGTAAAAACGGTATTTCTAACCTTCCAGTCAAGTAAAACAATACTAATAGACTCGCCAAATGCTCACTTTATGACTAGTGATAGGACAAAAAATTCAATATTCTTTTTATGGAAGCATTCAACCCTGTCATAAAGTGAGCAGTAAAACATATAATTGATTCTTTGCACTGAAGGTCCAGTGTTGTTGTTGAGACAAATTCTTGGTTGTATTTCTCTTAGGATGTTTCAAATTTCTTCTCAATTCACCATAAACTATAATAATCCCTTGTTATGGTTATACGAGAAGGAATATAACCAGGCTGCGAACTTTACTCATAAACTTGCTTAAAGGCCTTCTTTTCAACACAAAACTAAAAGGTAGGTCATCCAAAATAATCATCTCAAACTAAAGCTCTCCTTACATACCTCTTGCTCAAATTTCCAAGTCTCTTAAATTGTTATTTTGAATATTTTATAATTTTGTAATACGGTTGCTACCATCGGAGGTTTAGACACTTTACCACCGAGTAAGTCAATGTGTTTTAGTCCACTTGTTCCATTTCAACAAACTAATGAAAAATCATGGTATGCATATTCTAAACTTTTAGTTAAGAAAAATGGGTTATGAAACATTTTTGTGTAGGTATGAACTTTGGTTTTCTTATGTTGTTATTATGTTTCAGCTACTGCCCTAAGGGCCATATTATATGTTGAAATATTGAAGAATTGGGTATAGGTGATGGACGCTTGGTTAAATGTGAGTTGGTTATATTGTATAACTCTTATTATGAAAGCTCTTGAGTGGTATGGTCCAAAACTTCTGGTGGCGGTGTTTTTACTTGGATGTAGTTGGATATTATATATTATGATATATAAATATATATATATATATATATATATATATATATACGTATTATATAGATATATATATATTAGATATATTATCTACGGATTTTAAAGGCCTAAGGGATTTATGTTGTGAAAGGAAGTGCTAAGATGAGGTTCATGTGGATATGTATTATGAAGCTTGATTGTATATCGTGCCTTAGATTATGCCTAAACAAAGTATGTGTAATATGTTGAGTATGCTAGTGTGTGAGAATGATTAATAAAGGTGTAAACATGTTTAGAATTCAATATTAATGAAAGTGATGATTTATGTTAAATGTGTGCTCATATTTACACACACTCACACTTTGAATGAATGAATGAATGATTGACGTTAAAGAATGTGAATGAAAAGGGGAGTTTTGGGGTGAGCACTCATTGTGAGTTGAGATGAAGTGCTTAGTAGAAATCTCACTACCTCCCAAGGCTTTCTAATGTAGGTTGGAGATGGATATCCATTGTGAGTTGAGATGGAGTGTCCAAAAGTTATCCTTGACCTTTAGTAGTAAATGTTTATGACTTTGTGGGGAAATTATGCTTATCACCGAGAGAATTTGAAGAAGGGGTGGGTGCACATTTGTGAGTAGATATGTGGTAACCAATATACCTTTTGAGATGAGTACTCCTTGTTAGTAGAGAGTGAGTTACTTAGTAGCAACCTTATTCCTTAACTATGCGCCCACATAGGTGTAGCTATTGGAAAAACCATGTAAAAGCTAAGAGAAAGACCCCACCCTAGGCAAGTGAGGAGCCCTCATCCGATAAGGGAATTATCAGGATTCCATGTCTAGCTCTCATGGTCTATGTCGGTTAAAGCTATTCCCCCACAAAAGAATGAATGAACTAAGTCTCCTAAAAGAACATACTACTTAGGGTAGATGGTGGTATGGGACGTTAAATTATCTATTGCACTAGGTAGACCTTTCGAAAGGGGAGTCTTGGTGGATTTCATATGAAGTGTATGAACTAAGTCTCTTAAAAGAACGTACTACTTAAGGTAGGTGGTGGTATGGAACGTTATCTATCCATTGCACTAAGTAGACCTTTCGAAAGGAGACTTGGTGTGTACTATCATGTGTTGTAAATAAAGTTAGATAACTTAAGGTCTAATGTTAAAGAAGTACTTTAAAACTAAGTTTTATGTGATGAAGTTAGGGGTGACTAATATAGAGTGCTTAATCCAAGGGAATCCTCAAGGAGCACTAAGTGGGAGTAGTAGTATGAGATGCTACTCTCACATTGCACTTAGTGTAACTTATAGGTACTATGGAGAAGGGTACTTACATGAAATTCTTCTTGTATGAATGTCTTTCAAATGTCTAGCCAAGAGTGTGGATTTGATTCCGGACTAGGTAAGCCTATGGTTGAAAGTCTTAAGGATCGCTTTGGTGTGTCTTGAAGGGGGTGTATGAGCAGTTCCTTCTTGTCTTACCTTAGGGAGTTTTAGAATAACTTGGTTAGAAAAACCTCACGGAAAATGATTTCACATTGCTTGGAATGAATTGTTCACTGTAATATTGTCACTGTACCACTGTGTTTCACTATAATGTTCTTTTTGGAGTTCAATATAAAGTGACTCCTTGTGCTAAAATTATGGAACTCTTTTGTTATGTGCTAAATTATGATTCTTATACTATTTTAACTTTATAATCATGAAAGTTTTACTTATTTGACATGAAAGCTTTATTTTACTAAAAGTCCCTTTTTTGCATGTTTTGGCCATCTTGCCCATACTTGACATTTTTTTGTTACTAACCCATACTTTTCAAACTTAATAGTATAGGTTGTGAACGGCATTTGATAAGACAGGAAAACCAAAGCTGGGAAATCTATCCTCTCAAGATAAGTATGTCCTCTTATATTTGAGGACATGGTTCTATTTCTTAATTCTATCTTTAAGACTTATTATGTATTTTCATTTAATGTAAAAGGGTCGTGTCCCTAAGATATTTATGTCGAGTCTTTAAGTTGGCTTGTGAAGACGAGATCAATCCTTAGCTTTTTTGAAAGATGTTTTCTTTATTAATTTATTCGTAAAAATTTTAATTTCGCACTATCTTTTCATGTCTTATGTAATGAATGATAGCTAATGCTTGTACCAGACCTCCGAAAGGCCAAGTACGCAACTGTTCGACCTATGGGTGCTCCCTTCTTCTAGGGGGTATTTTCGAATTGTCACAACGTTATGGGTCCAGCATTATTCCTAAAAATTATGTTATGGGTTGTGAAGTCATTGCCAACAACCCCTGTAAATTAAATACGAAAGAAAGAATTACAATTCATCAAATTAACAAAATTCATATATATAGAGAAAGGGGGGGGTTATCAATTCTTGCTGTGTCATAAGCTTTGTTGCAGTCGATAAAAAACTCTATTACCGATAATCATCATAGTATTCATCCCTTTCTCCGATCAAGACTATATATATTAGTCTTATTTTTATCGACACTAATATATTCCTGATATGTGTCTTTATTGATTTTTATGAAGAATTGATTGACACTGTGATCTGAAGCTGCTAATATTTCTCCAGCAATTGTATTGGAATCCCCAGTCCCCGGAGAAACAAATATATTGTTATACAATGTTTTCAATGTCAATTGACTTTGAGAACATCTAACTATAATTGCAACAATAAACAACGTTATTATATTCCATGCATTGAAAACTTTAAAAAATATATATGAAATTTATGGACAAAAATTACAAACTACAGTCTAAAGATATGAAAGATGGATACCCCAAGAACTATCCGAGATGACCATCGCAAAGGTGATGAATAGACAAGAACTGAAAATCTTAGAGTCACTAGAGGTGATAAGCAGACAACAATTTTTCTTGGCAGAGGAAGATTTTACAAGTTTTTAGCAATACTCCTCTTTAATATTGTAGTAAAGTTTTACTCATTATGAAGTATTTTAACAGTTTCCTCATTTATATCGTAGTAAAGATTTAAAAATCCATTTCTTAAATAACTAAATGACATCTTCATTTCTATGAATTTCTCTATTGTTTGAACATTTACTTATATAGATAATACGCAATTATAGGAACAATTTTAGACCATAGCTTAGTTATAGTATTACTTTCTTCTTATTATCTTTTCTTATTTGGAGGGAATCAACTTGTAAGTTTTATGAAATTTTTCATTTTGTGAAGATATAATTTCGTACTTTCTCCATTTCTTTTTAATGATATTCAATCTTTGTAATATTCTCTAAAATAAGTGATCTAAATTTTTTAAGATATCAAGTTAGTTTTTTAAAAAACACTTTAACGATATATAAAATTTATAGATCAATCCAAATATAACTAACTACAAATATAAAATTATAACAAACGTCTAAAGAGCAGGAATTACTAAATCGAACATCTAAATTGGTATACTTGTAGATTTTAAAATGGAAAAATATAAAATAAAAAATAGACTTGTGGCAATTAATTGGCTCTGATACCACATGAAATATATAACTAGTTGTTACCGAATTTTGACCTAACATTTTCGATATTTATAATTTTTATGTTTTATTTATTCAATAATTCAAAATATATTTTTTTATAATTTTTAATAAGTTATATCGATACTCATGCTTATTTCTGAAATTTTAGATTTATATAAGTTAGTTTTTTTAATTACATTATTTACTCTCTCAGTCAATTGAATATTTTGTGAGCATCGTGTCTTTGATTAAATTATTATTTTATGTTAAATTTCAAATTTACATGTCATTCATTTTATTCATTACATTTGTTAACATTTATTTTATTTTTTACTTTTATAAACATTAATGTTTTTTGTTAGCGCAATCTATAAATACATTTAAATATGAAAAGATTTGTATATACAGATTGATCAATGATTCTGGACCACAATCTCGAGCCCGCAGTTTGAGCTCGGTCTATTTTAATGCCCTATTTAAGTAATTAAAAGATCAAAATAAAGAGGGTGGTGAATCAATTTAAAGAAGGGGGCTGAAAATTTTTAGATTTTATTCACAAAAAAGAGTTTACTATTCATTAGTTTTTGTGTCACCGTCACCCCGAATTTCGAACAACTCGGGTGAACAAAATTACTTTTCTTTTTCCATTTTCCAATGAAGAACCGAGCACACGCTCCCACAGCTCCGTCATTCTTCTCATTTCTCCTCACTGTTTTACAACAAACAGTAGCCCGCAATGCTGCCAACGCTAGTGAGCTCCACCAATCCACTACCACCAACGACTCCTCAATCTTTCCCTCACATTCATTTTTCAACAGCCACCAGACCCATTTGAACAACCACAAAACCACCAAACAAGCCTCATTCTACATATTTCATAAGTAATATCTCAAATTTAACATTTTATTATTTTTTATTTATTTATTTTATTTGAATCAAAGATTTTATGTTAAAAATAACTTCTTTATTTTTTTAAAAATAAAGATAAATCAACGCATGTTATATCATTTTTTAAAACTTATTTTATAGAAAACCTATCAAATATGTTATCGTCGTATCATAATTGTTTAGATTGAGAGTAAAGAATCTATAAAGGAATGACAATGGGGCGGGGTGAATGTGGGTTCGGGTGGGTTTAAGACTATGTGGGGCAGAACAAATTTAAGGTTATGCGGGACAGAAGAGATGTGGAGTAGATTGAAGTGAGTTTATATGTTATTTTAGATGAGTTCAAACTTAATTTTAAGTTTTTACATGTTATAAGAGTGATACATCATTATTTATTAACATAATTTCTTTAAAATTATTAAATTATTCAAGATAGATAATGAAAATGATTTAGTAAAAAATAATACAATTGATTTAGCAAAATTGCATGTCTCTCAAAATTTGCATCCCTCGGCTGTGTTGAATTTGTTGCAATGTTTGATTTTCACATTAGGAGCATTTTCATTAGACATAGGTGGTGCAACCATATTTCTTGATGCTGGAGCTCATTCAAAGTTCATCATCGGGGCCACAACATTATAGCCACCAGGGACCTGATGAAGGAAATGATAACTCTCACCAAATGGGCATAACAAATCGAAACAAATCAACTCCAAAACAAGCTAAAAACATAATTCCAATCTCAATATTAGCAAACAAGCATATGATCACCTAAACAAATATTTCCACGCATCTTTTTCTAAATCGTCTTTTTGCTGTGTTCAAATTTTCAATTTCGTCGGATTTAAGATAAGATTTGCTACTGTTATTATTCTACTTTCATGTTCTGTCCATTATTTTTCTTTCTTTCGATTTTTATTATTGCTTCTCCTCAAATCAGAGAACTTAAAGAATGCAATTGAAGTTAATGTAAGTTGTGGGCGGTATATATTACTGATTATTGTTGGACAGTTAAACTTACGGTGAAGCTGAACTTGGGTTGATGGTGTGAACTTTTATTCATGTATTATGTTTATTATTTTTGATTGATTTTTGAATTTCTTGATAATATTTAGTGTGATGAGTATATTAAAAAAATATGTCATTCTGCTTGATGTTTAATTTTTTATATATAAAATGTATTATTTTACTTATCTCTTAAATTGCTTCCACGTGGCTGAATATTAAATACACAATACAAAATATCTTCTATCTAGAAATTTTCATCCAACCTTTGAATAACTCTTCATCTTCTCTTCACAACAGATAGTTCATCTCCCTAATATATCTTTTTTTTCTTTCTGATTCATATAGCTATCTTTTAGGAATTATGATTTCAAGAAAGTTGGATTAGCATGTTAATTTTTTTGTATTTACATCAATTTAGTTGAGTTTGCCTATATAAATCTTGTGTACACATTCACAATTATTAAGATGGTGTGGAGATGATTCATTGAAAGTAAATTATTTATCTCAATCAACGATCTTTATTGGCTTGGGACACGGTGGTTTTGTTGACGGTTATATTAAAGTAGTGATTTAGGGAATGATGGTAAGTTCAAATTGTTTCCTTCGAATCCCTAAGTAAATTTGACTCCCAACACATACCACAATTGTATTGTGTCAATTCACATAGTCGCCACCTACCAGCAAAACAGGATGAATTACTCCCTGCCACGCCACTCAACGGCTTGGTGATGACTCTTGATTCATTCTAAGGATCTGAATTGCTTTAGGTTATCCACATTTGTTCTACCTAAGAGAATGTAGTAGAGATTTGCATGTATTATGAACAAAAAAGTTTCCATTTCAACCGTTATCTCTCATGTAGATAGAAGGTTACCACACTAGACAAGTGTTAGGGAAATCATCAATTTACAGTTTGTACAGTACTGGTGTCTGTAAACATCACTTAAGGGGTAAACTAATAATTGTAGAATTAGTGGTCCAAAAATGAAAATCTAAAAAAAATTCATACCCGTCTTAACTTTTTGTTATGGCCTAAGAATATTATTGTAATTTGTTTTTAATGAAAAATTTTCATTACTAAACTTTACAAACAATAATAAATGCTAAGTTTGTTCTGACATATTTTAGAAAGAAAGAAAATTTTGAAACAGTTACAATACTGTGTTTGAATAGTTAATATTTATTCAAAAGACTTTAGAAGGAATTTGCGGATAAAACATATTTTTAATATAGGTACATAATAGGACTAGTAAAATTTATATTTGATTATTAAAATAGTCTTTAAAATGACGGAGCAGAGTTTTTAATTAATTTCAAGAAAATATAAAATTTAGTGACTAAAAGAATGACAATGTTTGACTATCAAAAAATCAATAATTTGATAATGTATTCATCGAAAGATTTAAAATATAAAGATTTCATTTTTATATTTTCTTAATATCAAATATGATCAACTATTTAACAGAAAAAATTTGACAAGGTGAACGTTTGTCATTCAAATCCTAATGCATATTAATATTCAAACTAAAGAAAATGAGTAGTTAAAAAATAAAGAAGAAGAACAAAAGAAAACGTCAAAAGACTTTGCTTAGAAATATAGAGGAAGAAAAAAACTAAAAAACAAATAAATTAGAAAAAAACAACCTGAAAAAAAGTATATTGGCTATTTTGTGGAGGTAAGCTTTAGAGATTTCTTTACGGCAAGATATTAAGCAGCTTTTAAAAGGCTGGGGGGGCCGAGGGGCGTGGGCGAGGGGGGTTTTTATACAGTATAGGGTGCAAAGTCAGCACTGCGACACGGGGCGTTAAGGCCATGGATCTACGCGGTCCGTAGTCTATGTATGTTCAATGTTATAGGTTATTACTAATAAAATAAGCAAAAGTAAACCTTTCAATGATTTATGATTTTAATTTGAGATAATTATTAATAATCAATAATGAAGAAAAAAATATTATTATTACTATTTGAGAAATATTATTACACCAATAGTAAAAATATGATTTGAAGCAAAAAAAGTTCTGAAAAATAAATTAAAAATGCTCTGTGTACGTTTTTACGTCCAGGACTACGTTTTTATTCTCGAGGCTTACACCTCAAACTTTAGGACTTACGCCTTACGTCTTTCATATACGCCCTGGAGTACTTTTGGTAAGCCTTGCCCCAAAACTCGCCATGGGACTCGCTCCAAAAAAATAAATAGATATTAAGTGTAGTATCAAAAAAAAAAATTAATGTAACTTAACATATAACATTAAGATAGTTGTTATTATATATAGTAAGAAAGTTCCTTTCTTGATTGTTTCTATTGTTGTGGAGGCAAAAATTATTTTTTTAATATATACTTTCAATATTTAGAATATAACATTACCAAATGTTTATTGTATATAAAATAAAAGTATTCTTGATGTTTTTTATTGTTGTGAAAGTTAGAAATTAGTTTTTAAGTATTTCTATTTATCGAAGGATAATAATAAAATGTATCACAAAATCATCGATAAAGTCAAAATACAAACATATTAGTTAAGTTGAAGAAAGAAATAGAAATTTGAATGACTTTAAATCGATCTTTTCAACTGATTGATCAATGATTACGGATTTATCAGATGCAAAGTTGATGATTGTAAATATTACAAAAAAAAAGATAATTATAACATGGTGAACATAGATAAAACGTTGTGAATATATATAAGACCGATGATTAAACTTTTTCAAAGTAATCAACATTTATATATTTCTTAAACACGAAATGTTTTAACTTCTTACCTAACCACAAATTCTCTATTTCCTTAGTGTTTTTTTTAGAATTGGAACTTTCTCAATTTTGGATTGTAAAACAACACATTGATGTAGTTCATGTACCATTTGGAAAATAGATTTATAAAGTAATATATGCACGTTATTTACTTTCAACATTATTCATTTGAAGTCAAAAATATCGTATCAAATTCATAATAAGTTTTCACAATGTATATAAAAAAAAAAAAGGTGTTATTGGATTGATTACTTGTATATAGTGTTTCCCACCGGCGACGAACATTGATACAAAGGAAAATTCACATTAAACAAATCAATCTTTTCACTTTATGGTATATGATATATAGATATGAGTGTTATCATACATATACAATCTTCATTAATTATGTATCAAATCACATAAGTTATTATGAGATAACACAGGTAGGAGTCTTATCAATTTTTTTTTTAAAAACCTTTTTAGCAGGGATTCATAGATATTATGTATCAAATAAATCACCTCACACACAAAATTGAACAAAAGTTTTTTTTTAAAAAATTAAAAAATAATAAAACTCACATATATGTAAGATACTTCACATGTAAACAATTGCAAACTCTTTATTGCAATATACAGTGCAAAAATTCAATTAATTGAAAATCATTGCAACATGAACATGAATGTCTTATACAAATCAATGATTCACTTTCTCGTGGGAAAAAAAGAGTAGAAGTTCTACGGACTGGTTGATCGTTGTCCACAAACATTGTGTATCTCGACTTTTGAAATGGTTAGATACATGTATTTTGCCTTTAATGATACATGTAGCTCGCAACCAAAATATGATATAGAAAGTAATGTTACAAACTGTCGTGAATCTTAGTAATTAGGATCTAAAGTATATATAATGTATCTCATACATATTTACTACAATATAGTAATCAGAACTGTGGGGATACATATGTGTAACATCTTGCTCTTCAAAACAACAATTGTGTGGGCACGAGAATTTAGTATATTGAATCTTCATTTAATAATACCTTTTCATACCGCTCAATGCTAACCATGTATCTTTTCAAGAGTTCATAAAACAAAGACGACTGAACAAACTGCCAAAATTTTGAATAAGTAAATGAACTATCATTTTTGAAGCAAGACCGATCAAACTTTTCTTTTTGATGGTTCAAGCATTGACAAACATGAAAAGATAGAATAGAACATGCTTGAGTTCTGATCGAGGCAAATTGAACATGACAAAGAATTTGATGGCATTCGAACTAGTAAGACATCCATCTCCATCTGTACCAAATTAACAACCCCATCATTTAAAAATCATTTCTTTTTGTTTTACCATTGTTGATAGATCTTCTTGTCTTCTTTTGAACATCGATCAATGGGGCTTGATAGACTAACCGTGAACAGAGTGAAGGGTGGGCCAAGAGCTTCGCCGGATGTAGCATCAATGTATCTCTCCAGCCATCTTGTTTATTGTATTAATGACAGATTTGAGATTTCATCACTTTTGTAACTTTCATAACTCACTTCGTTCACCTAAATTTCTGAATGTATCAACAAAATTGATATATTCATCTTGTATCAATAACTTTTTTGAATTTTTTGAAATTTATCACTTTGACATTAATGATTGTTTAATGGAGAAGATGTATTTGAAATTTGAATTGTGAATCTGTTATCTATTAGGATAGAGACTGATAAGAATCAGTTAGGCGCTAATCAAAAAATTAAAATAAGTAACAATAAATTTCACGTGCGTTAATCGAGGAAATTAAAATAAATAAAAATAAATTTTAATTGATTTGTTCCTTTATAAGCGCAACAAAAAGTTGTTTTGCAATGTATCACATATTAAATAATATAAATGGATCCGAACGTATAAATTGGAGTCGTTAGCCTAAAAGGTATAAATGTTAAACAAAAATTTCAAACGGTTATGAAATGTATATCCAACCAAACCGGTATTAATCGTAGAAATGCAGCCCCAAAAAATTTTTTCTACGCATGGAAAAGCAAAATCACTTACTACAGCAGCGATTTTACAAAATGGTAAATTTTCGTTAAAAAAAAAATCGCCCCCCTGCATTAAGGCAGGTATATTGGAAAAATTTTTATTTATCTTTTTGAATTAAAATTACTGCCCTTGGCAACGATTTTAACTGGATTTTATTTTTAAATTCAATCAGCGATTTTCCAATTAATTTTTTTAAAATTAAATTAAATCGCTGCATTTTACAAGATGCAATTTAATTTAAAAAAAAATCGCTGCTTGAGCAGCGATTTAACTGAATTTAAAAAAATATTAAAAAAAATTGCTCCATATGGAGCGTTTTATTTTTAAAAAATCATTTAAAAATTGCTGGCCTTGGCAGCAATTTAATTTTAAAAGAAAAACTCCAACAAAATCGCTGCCTAGACATCGATTTTTTTTAAAAAAAAAAATTTTAAAAATCACATTTTGCAAATCGTTGGTGTTGATTGTTTCGCAGCAATTTTGCTTTTCTGGAGGAGAAAATCGTTGTTATTCCAGCGATTTACAGTTTGGTAATATCAAAAATTTCCATATATCGTTTTTTTTAAAATTTTGTTAACTTTGATACCTTTATAGCTTCAACTCAATTAAATATGTATCCGACACTGCCTCTTCTTTAAGAATTTTTATAAATTAAAATTGTAGGAATAAGGTGTAATTTGAATCTTACATTATAAAATTTCTATAATTTATATACAATGTATAAGACATTTCACTATAGCATAAAGTCTATTATTATTAGTAATAAGGTCAAGTTTTTTTAAAAAAAAAAACTGGAATATTCTGGAACGAACGCGAAGGCAATAGAGAGTTCATCGAACGGCTGTAATCTGATCCGAACGTTCTGGACTATGAAACTTTTTTTCCTTTATAAACTGACAACTTTGTCTTCCTTCTCCAATTACAGAAATTTGCTTCATTACATCTCAAACTATAAACAAAACATTTACATTTTCTTCTTCTACGAATATGGCGGCAGCAGGAAAAGGCGAAGGACCAGCCATTGGAATTGATTTGGGTACTACATATTCTTGTGTAGGTGTATGGCAACATGATCGTGTTGAAATTATAGCTAATGATCAAGGAAACAGAACCACGCCTTCTTATGTTGCTTTTACTGATACTGAACGCCTCATTGGTGATGCTGCGAAGAATCAAGTTGCTATGAACCCAGTTAATACTGTATTCGGTATGTTTCCATTACCAAAACTTATTTATACGCTACTCTCTATTCCTTCGAATTTACCTGCCATGTTTTGGAGAGTTAAATCTTTTCATATGCCTTCTAGATCGTTAAATTGTTAATTATTGTGAGTTATAGTTCGGATCAGAACAAAATGTCAATTGTGCTTTGTCAATTCTCTCATTTCCAAGGATAGGATATAGTTTATACCTAATCTGAAATTGATTGATTAAAGTGAAATTATGTAGTCCTCCAAACCTGATAGTTTTTTTATTTGGAATTATTGAGGACTGAAATGAGCTCCCAACTTCTCTTCAAAAGCTCAGTTGTTGAGTAATTGAAGTGAAATAATCTTAAAATCAAGTGGGAGTGTTATACTGAATAATGATGCAGTCTTAATAATGTAAGATTGAAGTATAATAGGGAGGATAGGATATTTATTGTGACATTTCTTTTGTTGTTATTGGTTTCAGATGCTAAGCGCTTAATTGGAAGGAGATTTAGCGATCCTTCGGTGCAGAGCGATATGAAATTATGGCCTTTTAAGGTTATACCTGGGCCTGGTGACAAACCAATGATTGTTGTTACATACAAGGGTGAGGAGAAGCAATTTTCTGCTGAGGAAATCTCATCCATGGTCTTAACCAAGATGAAGGAGATTGCTGAGGCTTATCTTGGAACAACTATCAAGAACGCAGTTGTCACAGTCCCTGCTTACTTCAATGATTCGCAGCGTCAGGCAACTAAAGATGCTGGTGTCATATCCGGTCTTAATGTGATGCGTATTATCAACGAGCCGACAGCAGCTGCAATTGCCTATGGACTTGACAAGAAGTCTACCAGTACTGGTGAGAAAAATGTGTTGATTTTTGATTTGGGTGGTGGTACTTTCGATGTGTCTCTTCTCACTATTGAAGAGGGGATTTTTGAGGTTAAAGCTACTGCTGGTGATACTCACTTGGGAGGTGAGGTTTTGATAATAGAATGGTGAATCATTTTGTTCAAGAGTTTAAGAGAAAGCATAAGAAGGATATCAGTGGGAATCCAAGAGCGTTGAGGAGGTTAAGGACTGCTTGTGAGAGAGCAAAGAGGACTTTATCATCCACTGCTCAAACAACAATCGAAATCGATTCCTTGTATGAAGGCATTGATTTTTACACGACTATCACTAGGGCAAGATTCGAAGAGATGAACATGGATTTGTTCAGGAAGTGTATGGAGCCAGTGGAGAAGTGTTTGAGAGATGCTAAGATGGATAAAAGTGGGGTTCATGATGTGGTTCTTGTTGGTGGATCAACTAGGATTCCGAAAGTTCAACAATTACTTCAGGACTTTTTCAATGGGAAGGAGCTTTGTAAGAGTATCAACCCCGATGAAGCAGTTGCTTATGGTGCAGCTGTGCAAGCTGCAATTTTGAGCGGTGAAGGCAACGAGAAGGTTCAAGATTTGTTGCTGTTGGATGTTACTCCTCTGTCGCTCGGTTTAGAAACTGCCGGAGGTGTAATGACTGTGTTGATTCCAAGAAATACAACCATTCCAACCAAGAAAGAGCAAGTTTTCTCTACATACTCAGACAACCAACCCGGTGTCCTGATCCAGGTGTACGAGGGAGAAAGAGCGAGGACCAAGGACAACAACTTGTTAGGCAAGTTTGAGCTCTCTGGCATCCCACCTGCACCAAGGGGTGTTCCGCAAATCAATGTCTGCTTCGACATTGATGCCAATGGCATCCTGAATGTGTCTGCGGAGGACAAAACTACTGGACAGAAGAACAAGATAACTATCACCAACGACAAGGGTCGGCTCTCAAAGGAAGAGATTGAGAGAATGGTGCAAGAAGCTGAGAAGTACAAGTCTGAAGATGAAGAGCTCAAGAAAAAGGTGGAAGCTAAGAACGGATTGGAGAATTACGCTTACAACATGAGAAACACTATTAAAGATGACAAGGTTAGTTCCCAACTTCCAGCTGCTGATAAGAAGAAGATTGAGGATGCCATTGACGAAGCTATCAAGTGGCTAGACAGCAACCAACTTGCAGAGGCCGATGAGTTTGAAGACAAGATGAAGGAACTGGAAAGCGTATGCAATCCGATCATTGCCAAGATGTATCAAGGTGGTGCTGGTGGAGCTACTATGGATGAAGATGATGGTCCTTCTGTTGGTGGTGGTGCAGGAAGTGGAAGTGGTGCTGGACCAAAAATTGAGGAAGTGGATTAAGAATTTTTGAGTTGAATTGTTTTACTTGTTTCTTACTAAGTATGCTTTCAAGTAGCCTTTTGAAATGAAAGCTTGTTCATCCTTTTGTTGTTAATAAATTATGTGCTTTTCAATATAGAATTGAAGAAAGCTTATGTTGTTCTTATGCTACTAAAACTGTTGTGTAGTTACTTAATAGCTTTTTTTTCGTGAGTTATGTCAAAACCATAATGTTCAAGTCCACTAGACTAAAAACTAAATATGGGGACAACATACAAATATATGCACTTCAATGATTGGGGAAATCCTTGGTGATAATAAAGTAAAGCCTATCTGGGATGGTCTACTCTTTAGTCAAGCAAAGCTAGATTTGGGAAACACATTTTTCAACTCCCAAGCAAAGCAAAAAGGATATATCTAATATTAGAGAAAACAATGCAGCTCAAAATAGTATGGTTCATTTTGCACTTCTGATAATTATGAGCTGTTATTCAATACCTGATTCATATTACATGTTCACGCAAAGGTGCCATGGGATAGATGCTTTATTGCATTATGTAACGTTAGAAACGACAACTAAAATAAGTAGATTTTGCTGTCTAAAAACACTAGGCCAGAAACAGAGTTTTCATATTCCTAGAGTAACAGAATGGCTCATTGTAATTCAGACCACGAAAGACTATCATTTCTTTTTTCCTATAGACTTGACTCATTAAAAATAGCTACATATATGTGAACTTACAATAGTATGCTTCGCTCTGCATCACAGTGTACTCGACTCAGCAGTGCAACAGAACAGCCTTAAAGGAGCAGCAGCAAAGGATCTAAATAAGGTGATATCATCATACGTGAGGCCCTTGACTGAGTAGCAATTCAACAATGATTGAATTTCCCGCTAAAAACTTGACTATACCCTACACTTTCTGCAATCAATACCTAGCTCATGACAACATGAACTCATTTGGAGGTCGAAGAGAAACAGGAACTTCATGCACTTCTGGGGTTGTGCCATATTTGGGAACTTTCAATTCAAGTACAGCTCCACTCGTGTCAAAATATGCTTCTAGCTTTGCATCATCAGGTATTCGAGTTGGAAGTGAGATTTCCCTTGTGAATTCACCGCAAGGGCAGTGCTCTGGAGATGGATCAGTTAGCTTGAATGTTCTACCATTTCTCACCATGAATGGGGGGCATGCCATGCTCACAAATGTTATTTTTATAATGGCATGACTAGTATCGTTCCACCAATGAACTTTCACCTTTTCACGATCAACAAAAGGTAGAGTGATCATAATCACGTATCCTTCCGAGTCCTCGTATATAACTTTTGCAGCAACGGCTGGCCCATACACATCCTTCATTACCCCCGAAAACTCATTCATCCAATGTGGTGCAATAGTGTGTGGTTGTCCATCTTGATGTCTGTTTAAACTGGGATTAGCCGACAAGAAACAATCTTCATCACTTCCATGAGAAAAGAAGTCTTTCCTTTTCTTACCACAATCAGATGAGAGCTCTAAACTATTGCTGTTCACATGGTTTGATGGCCGAGTTGACAAGTTAAGACTAGAACCATTAAGCATTTTTTTCGAAGGAAGATGAGAATTGCTCTTTGGCAAAGGGATCGATCTTTGAAGCTCAAAATCTGTGTTGGGAAGGTTCCGCCATGAACTGAAGTCTCTAGCTTCTGGTGGTATTGAAAAATTGAGATCCCTACCAGTAAGTTCCATCCACTTCTTCTGCTCTTCCTCATCAATACACAATAAATTGGGTGATGGAAAAGCTTCAATTCCATGCAAACACACCGGATTGGAGAGGCCTCTATAATGTTTACGCTGCATTTTATGAGAACAGATGAACCCCTTGTCAACACTAAATGGAAATGAATGCTCTCCCTGCTTCGAATGTCCATTCATATAACTCCTTAACTGCATCTCCCCCAACGCATTTTCAGACCTCTCCTTGAAAACCCACATGTATATATTCTCCATATCATGCTGAGCCAAAAAAACATCAAGCTGGAGATGAGACTTATCAAATCCCGACACCCCATTACTATCTCGAACAACTTTGCACTTAGATATCTCCTTCAAAACAGGCCTAAAGTAATACATAAAGAAAAACCAAGCACCCCAAACACTATCCATTCTCTTATCACAATTCCTTCCAACATTAGGCAAATCAAGAAGCTCAAAACATTCATTAATCTGGTTTCCAAGTCCAATCTCCATCATATCAAACAAGTCATGATTCCAAGATAGAGGTGGTGGAGGAGGACGAGGAGTAGGGCTACGTTCCATAAATAACGGGAGATTAATATCCGGTGGCCTCGAAATCACAATCTCCTTATTCATATCTCTGTCTGATTCCTCATTAGAGGTAGCAGCAGCAGCAATTGCATTTGAATCCATAGACAAGAATGTAGATAATTGATAATTATCAATTGACAAACTTGTCATCAAATCTTCCCCCATCTGTTTACCACTACTTAATTCCTCACAACAAAACCCCAAATATGCAAAAAAGCTCAATAAACACACAACTTCAAGATTTTACTACAAAAACAATAAAACAAACATGGGTATTTAATATTTTATCAAATATCAGTATAAATGGTTGTTCTATGCTATAAAGATGACATTTTTATCATTCTTGAATTCAAGAAAAAAACCCATAAAAATTGAAAAAAAACCTACATATAGATGTGAATCAAAATGAATACAAAAAAAGGGGTATTAAGATTTACCTTTTTTACAAAGATTTCAACTTTGAATCCCAACAGAAATATTCAAAGAATCAGCAGCAGCAGTCCATTTCTACAAGAAAAAAAAAAAGAGGTTCCGTCTTTGGAGATTGAAAAGAAAATAAATTGTAACGGAAATCGTTAACTTTAACGGCGTTAATGGGAAACAGTAAGAGGAAAAGTAACGCCTGATAAGCAATGTGTAATTGTGATAAGTAAATAGATATCTGTGATAAGTAATAGATGTGTGTATATGTACTTGAGTCATATTTTTGTTTTTCCTTATATAGGATATATTATTGTTATTTTTTGTATTGGAATTGTGGAAAATTGTATTAAAGATATAATTATGATTGTTGGGACTATTATTTGTGTAATTCCTTAATTGGCACGATTAATTATATTGATTTAGAGAATTCAGTTCTTGAATTATTATAGAATTGCATAATTTATGTCGGTAATGATATATTTCAAAGAGAATTTTTATGAAAAATTATTATTTGAATGTGCAATCAACAATCTAGAAGATTAAGTAAGGCAAATTTCACTTAAAAATAGTCTAATTATTCTTTATAGCTATAGTTTGATAATTACAATTCGTAGCCACATGTTATATGAAGGGGAGAGGCAAGCGAGTCTGGGAGAGAGAGGGGAGAAAGATGAATTGTATATGTGTATCGGTTAATTGTATATTATACATATGTATTTGTATATAGCGCAAACAAGATTAGGAGAGGGAGGAGAGAGGCAAGTAAGACTGGGATAGGGAGGAGAGCGGCGAGCTAAAAAGGGGAAGAGAGTGGGAGAGAGGTGAATTGTATATGTATATAATTGTATATTATACATATTCATTTGTATATATGGCAAGAGAGATTGGGAGAGAGAGGTGGAGAGGCGAGCGAGATTGGGAGAGGGAGGAGAGAGGCGAGCGAGAGAGGGCATAGAGCTTGGAAAGATGTGAATTAAATAACTTGGCTCAATAATTTGTATATTATACAATGTATTTGTTATTCCTTGCGAATCATACATAAGTGCAAAACGTGACTAATTATCAACTGAATTCAGTCTACCCAATTAATGAATAAGCTAGTCCACGTGTGGTAATTATAGTAAAATATAGGTATTATAGTCATTAAATAGTAAAGTTTGCTTCAACGGTAATATTTTCCATTAATTAATGCAGAAAAATTGTATAACTTTACTTAAATCCCATAGTTAAAGAGTAATTACATTTCTATCCCCTATTTTTTTTTTTTTCTAATTAAATAATCCCTTAAAATTTGGAGAATAAACCTAGTCCCTAGCGGGACGAGAACAGACATGGAACCCCTAGAAACCCAAAGAAAGTCTAATTCTAAATACAAAGGAAGAATCATTCTGGTTGCGCTATAAAGGAATACAATTTTGAAAAAAAATTTAATCTAAATCTCATAAATCACGCTTCGGTTTCTTCTTACTATCAATCATAAAAAGGCACAAACCCTAAACCAAACAAATAACCCCAGTCATGTTCACGAAAGAAACATATTCATTTTAATTCAAAATTTTTTGTCGAGAGGATGTACTTGATCAGCCTCTCGCTGTGGAAAATTTGACACACATTGTCATTACTCCTTCAATCTGATGCGACGAAAACTTGATATAGATGGACGAGATGATTGACTTCGTTTGCAGAGACATTAAAATTTATTTGACTATAATGATGGACATTCACAAAAGGTGAAGTAATTTTCGTCGACTGATTCAATTGTGTCAAGTCCAAAGTGCACATAACTTTCCATTGTGCAAGTGGAACCCGACTAACTCTTCTTGAAACATGTTATGATTTAAAAAAAGACAAAAACTCTTTGTAAACGGGGGTGAGATGAGTTTAATGAAGGATAAAAGGTGAGGTGATGGAAGTTGTTGGACAAACGATTTTTGTGAAATCTTCAAGTTCATCGAAGATCCATTCAATTTTGATTCAAGATTAGTCAAAAATTTTTTTGAGGATGTCAAGATTCTTATTCCATTCATCGATGACTTTCAACTTTGATCAAAACTTGTTGAAAAAATTTTGAGATGCAGATGCAAAATTCTTCTTCTAATTCTTGAAGATCCTTTCAATTTTTTCGTACTTAGCATTTTACTATTTATGGATGTTGTAAAATTGAAAGTACGTATTTAACTAGATTACATTCAATAAGTAATTGTTTTCATAAAGATGTTGGGTGTATATTTGAGATCGTACATTATATGTGGTAGTTGTAATGTAATTGAATCGTTTAGTATAAATGCGAATTTCGTATCATATTTAAAAGTTTAATTTCACGATACATTTTTTACTATTTATGAATGTTGTTTAAATTGATAAGTATTGTATTATATAGCTACATACCTATGTAATTGGTTCATAAGATGTTAGATTTTATATAGTAGTATAAATTCGAAATTTACATATCATATCTAAAAAAAATTATGAGTGGCTGAACATTACTATTTAGTAATTAAGAGTGTTGGTCTACACAAGTTTAGGGGACCACATTTCCACTAATTGCAATTTCCAATGCCAAATGATTGTGTAATGGGGTTTAATAGGGGGGTGAAGCGATGAAGAGGACGAATCCCCCCCTTCCCATGACGCACTGCTCTCAATCACATTTAATTTTGGCTCCCTCGCTGTACAACGCTAACATCCGAGCAAAATCCCGAGCCCGCCCTACACCCGTAGTCCTAGCCTCCCCTGACGACAGTGCTGTGGCGGGACCACAGCTTCATCACCACTTGGCTCTGCCCCTGCCCCCCACCGAGGCCTACCAGCTACCCACCTTCACAGATCTCCACCACGCCCACCGCCCTTTTATCCCAACTCTCCTTCCGACTCAGCGTCTATCCTGTCACCTACTTCCGCCCCTTTGCCTAAGCGCCTAACCAATCCCATCCCACCCAACCATCAAAACACCAATACTTCCCAGCCACCACACACTCCTCCCCCACGCCAACAAAGAGCCTGCCACTGCCTACATCCCCCCCTTAGACCCACTTATCGCTCTCCACTGTCAAGAACCCCGCTTCACGCCCACGGTCCCCATCACCCATCGACCCTAAACACCCATCAACCCAGCCAGCCCAGCTATTCGCATACTAACCACCCCCCCCGGAAAACCTACCGCCCCCTCAACCTATCCTTTTCCTCCACTAACCCGCACGAATCTTCACCTTCCTGCCAAACTCCCCACCCCACCATACCCCTCCCTCGTACCTCCCTACACCTCCAACCCCTTGGCCACCACCACCCTCCCCCCACCCTACCACCCTCTCCCTATACAAGCACCCATCCCGTCCCTGTTAAATACCCAATCCCCTTGCCAGTACCAACGTCGCAAGCGTCGCGTCCTACTTCTCCATCCCTCCTTAACACAACTCCACTACCGCTGCGCTCATGTCCAACTCACCTAACCACCCGATCAAGCCCCGACCACCGCGACCCTCATACTTATATCTCACATATCCTTACACGCAATCCAAGTCAAACCTCCACCCACACTACTCCCCCTTTGCCTAGCCCCAACCCAATAATGCAGGAGCCCCGAACTCCGGCCAAGACATCCACTCCAACATTCCACTCCACCGCCGCCCCTTCCTTCAAACCCCCCGGACCCGCTACCTACTTCTTAGACCGGATGTCTAGGCAAACTTACTAAGTGCACGTGAAGATCATTTCCAAACCCAGCGGCCCAACTCCCTTACCCGCCCTCACCAAATACTACCCACAACATCCCCCCCCGACTACCCACCCGTGGCACCGCCCCCCCACCACGTACACCCAGGCTCTTGAAAACCCCGCATCTACTAAGCAACTCTCCCTTGCACCTACCACGCTCTTATACCAATCTTATCCACTCCCCACATACTAATGCTCGAAGTAACTCAACCGCTCCCTCTTCAATCCCCGAGCTTATTACGGTAATTCCATTTGAGCGTCCCAATCACCAATCCCCCCCCAAGCCCCCGTACAAACGACGCCTAATTGACACAACATAAAAACGCTCATACAACTCCTAACCATCACGACACCCCACTATAGAAGCAATCCGCCACCCTTACAAATATCCACAATACTCTATCCGGAAGGCCGCAACGCTGCCCCCCTACACCTCCAACCCTTCCCACCCACATACAATCTCGACTTTTTTCCATTTCCCCACGCCATCCCCCCCTCTTAGCAGGATATCCCAGTAATTGCATATCCAAGGCCCTACCACCCTCGACTCACAAACCGTATCCCCCCACTTCCCCCAGCCGAAAAACCACGCCGCCCCCCATCCCACCCCACCTATACTCCCCACCTACTCCTCTCACACTACCCCCTTTTCTCACCCTCTACCCCTCCTCCTTTTTGGCATGTCCCCACTCCTGCAATCCCCCACCAGATAGTTACCCAACACCCCTTCTCTACCCTCCCCTCCGTGCCACTTGCACCCCTATCCCTTCCTTCGCCTTTAACTAAACACTCTCTATCTCCCCCCCGTCCCCCGTCCACCGCTCCAACAGTACTCCATCCCAAACATACTACCCACCAACGGGCCCCTTCGACGACCTGACTCGTGTCCCATCTGTTGCCCCCCTCGCACCACTCTATGTCAACCCAAATTTACTGTACTCAACCGCCACCGGATGTCCTTCCCCCGAATACTTCTAGACACCTCTCCAGATTTCTTCCTCGGCCCCTTTCTATTCCTCGACATCCATCATCTTTGGGTTATCGTCATACCCCACATCTTCCGACTACATAATTTAATTTTCTTTCGATCCCATTGACTTTCCTCCATCTCACCCAGACAAACGCGCCTATCTAATTTGCTTCGCTCAAGACAACCCACCCCCCGCTATCCGCTGGTGCAATCCACAAGGATTGTCGGTCCTAAAGGCTTAGGCATCTCTTGTGCTAACGTGCAACGCAGAGTGTTATGAGGGGCCTGTCTGGCCGCCCGAGAGTGAGGCGAGGAGAAGGAGAAGAGGGAGGAGAGAAGGGCGAGGGGACGAGGAAGACACGGGGGGGAGAGAAAGAGGGAAAAGGAGGGGGGGAAAAGGAAAGGCACGGCGGAGGAGAAAAAGAGAGCAAAAGAACAAAATAATAAAAAATAAAAAAAAAACACACCAAAAAAAAAAAAAAAAAAAAAAAACAAAAAAAACAAAAAAAAAAAAAAAAAAAAAAAAAAAAAAAAAAAAAAAAAAAAAAAAAAAAAAAAAAAAAAATGACATAAAAGAAAACAAACTAACACTGGTTCAAAAAATTTTATTTAGCACTTAATTACAGACGTGTAAATACTTCCTTAAACAATCTTTGAAGGGAATTAATACAACAAGGGGATGGACCAGACAAAAAAGTGAATTCACTCTCTTAATAAGCGTGTGAAAGATGTAAAAAGGAAAAAACATTTATTAATAAAATCATACACGAGACATATTTTATGAGTCAATTTAAATAAATATCTTAAATATTTTCTTAATATATAAAATCTATGGAATAATGTATTGGCCATGAAAACTTTAATTTATCCATTTATTTGTTGTCTTCTCCATTTATAGATCTTCTCCATTGCAGCTATCATTCATTCCTCCATCTTCAGCTTTAATTTATTAACTACTTCAGTTTCCACAAATCTTTTTGATCCACAAAAATTCAAACCCAGCCATTCCGATTATTAATGTCAATTCACATGTATATAATTTTATCGATTTATCAGAGCGAAAAAAAAATTTGCTTAGGTTATCAGACTTTACGGAGGCAGAATCAATGATCTTTTTGCTTTTGAATTTTTTTAAATACGAAGACAGTGATGGTAGATCCTTTATCTTTTCGGTGTTGATTTTACCGATGCGAAAGGAATAGAAACAGACTGATTGTTGTTGTTTAGTTGCTCCCACTAAGAACTTTAAAACTCACTATTAATGGTGTTTTAAGGAAGAAAGTGATGGTTGATGAAGTGGTGACTCGGTTGTTGTGGTGTTTGTTTTAGAGAATCTAGCCAATGGAGATTCGGCTGCAGTTGTGATTTGAGAGTTACGATTGTGAAAAGAGTTTGAATGTGACGTAGTTAGCAAAATATGGAGAGGGCAAAAACAAAATAAACATTGAAGAGATAGAAATGGAAGAAGAAGGAAGAAGAAAAAAGAAAGAGGGAGTTGGGAGTATGGGGTAAATAAAAATGGGCGTCAAACAGTTTTATGTTAATTTGAGAAGAAAAGGCACTTTGAATTATTAAGTAGTGGAAATTAATTTTGCTTGAAAGTTTGTTGAAAGAACAATGATTAAAAAAATAATTAATGACGTGTGGTGTTATATGACGTTGTTGTGATCACTTCATGGCAAATGACGTGGCAAGTGAGCGTGAGATAATAACCTAGGATGATTTTTTAATTCATTTCAAAAATGTTTAAGAGAAATTTAAAACGTATGTATATTTTAAGTGTTGAAAAGTAAATTTTTCACAGACCCCAATTTAAGATTTTTGCCATACTCCGATACTTCTCTATAATATTCTGTTTTTATCACCATAAAATTAAATATAAGAATACATGAAATAATTCTCAATTTTATGATTCAATAAAGAAAGAAGCTTGAGTTGTTACATCAACGTCATGGAAAATCAGTTGTGCTCGTGGCTTACAAGACTATGAAATACTGTGCATCATTTATTTTTGTTTTATGTTTCAATTTACAAAAAATGTTGAAAATAGTTATTCTTAACTTAACGCGAATTTTATTAGATTTATCATCGTATTTTTGATAGTCTCAAAAATATTTTTTTATTTGGTTAATTAAATTTAAATATATCTCTCTGTAATATGATATTTGTCAAATTTCACTAGATATGTTGTTATTGTTGTTGTTGTCCCTGAACTAGAGGTGTCAAATGAATAAGTTAAGTTGGAGTTGGAGACATAAAAATAGATTGAAATTGAAATCTGGTTGGGTTATGACCTGCCTAAATTTACTTTGGATTCAAAATTGGCTGAAAATCGAGTTGGATTATGATCCGTCCTGTTTGATCCTCTTAATTTCAATAATTTTGTCATATTTTTATTTACCTTTTATTACCACATTTTTGAGTTTCGACTCAAGAAAAAAAAAATACAGTAATAAATAAATAGATAAATCCTAGAAGATATAAAATAAATAATAATTCATATTTTTAATATGAGAACATATATCATATCAATGAAAATAAAGAATCTTAAAACGTATTGAAATTAAAAATTAAATTGAGTTCAATCGAAGATTTTTAAAATGGGTCAAGACTTAAATTAGTTGAAGTTGACCTAATTCAAATTATCTTGACATACTTTACAAATCTTTAATTTATAATCACAAAATTTAAAAATTTTATTTACTTTCTAAACTACATATCAAATTCAAATCGATCAAATAAATTAAAATGAGAGTAATAAAATTAGTTGTTGATCTCATGATGGAACAAATTTGATGGAGAAAATTTCTCATTCACCATTCATGAACCCAAAGAATAAAGAGGTATGAATAAGAACACTTTGAATTAATGTAGGGAATATTTATTATATATAGGCTAATGAGCTAACACACCAAATAGTCATTCTCCTTCCGTCACTTTTATCAGAGTTCGAAATCTAAATAAGACACAAAAAAATAAAAGTAATCAAAATAAATTATATTTTAGAAAGTAATTAAAATAGGCTTAGTGAAAGAAAAAATTCACTTTTTTCAATCTTCTAACGTTTCCGTTAGTCCATAAGACCAGAAAAGTATTATATGTTAATTATTATAAGAAAAATTATTTCTTACACTTTATAAAGTGTAAGTTTTCTAATACTTGTAAATTGAAACTTTTTCTTACACTTTATAAAGTGGAAGGAAAAAACTGACTTTTACAAAGAGAAATATTTTCAAGTTTTGCCTCTCCTTATGATGCTTTGTAAGTCGAAAATTGAGTATTTTCCCGTATATTGTAAAAAGAAAATAAATAAATATTATATTCACATGCACTAACTATTTAAATAAAAAATCAAGTGTTGACATACTGGAAATCATTTGCATGATATAAAAAAAATAGGCTGATAGACATGAAAATTGAGAATGTCTCACATTTTCGTCATGACCTAAAACTGGGGACGACCACATAAATTCTGTCCATAACTTGGAGCAATATTCCTATCTTACGAAGCAAAACCGCAACAAACATATATAATTAATAATAATAACAATAATATAATAAAATAATCATATAAATTAATAAATAATCGATTAAAATGAAAAATAATAAGCGAAATATAATTATTTGCAGCGACCAGTCAATTTATGTGTATTCGTTCAAATAAATATATATCAACCAGTAAGAATATTTTGATAAGTGATTTATGTTAGAAAAATTAAGTAGATAGTTATCGGAAATCATCCACGATTATTAAAGAAAGAAGAACATTGTTGGCTAGTTTTAGGCTCCTTTCTAACATAGATTTCAATATTGTTAACTTGATTTGATCTTTGTAATTATTTGAAACCCTCAAAAAGAAATCGATCAACGATTCGTCATTATAGATAATCATCTCAAAAATTTGTTTTGTCTTGTGTAATAAAAATGCTAGTAAGATATTTCGACTATAATCATATAATACTATTTATTCCCTATTCTTGATTAAATTGTGAATGAAAGAAATATATGATATTGGTTATTAATTTTAATTTGATTGATATGTCAAATCAATATTAATTGTATGGACAAACACTACAAAAATATCATAAAGGAGCAAATTTTGAAAAAAATTCATCCTTGTAAAATGAAGTTTCTTCCACTTTATAAAGTGTAAGAAAAAGTTTCACTTTACAAAGTGGAAGAAAAACTTACATTTTATGAAGTGTAAGAAATAATTCCGTTATATATTAAAATATACCCGTTATGGACTAACGCAAAACGTTTGAAATATTGGATAAAGTGAAATTTTTTCTTCCACTAAGCCTAT
Organism: Solanum habrochaites; assembly: GCA_027704765.1. Taxonomy (NCBI): domain Eukaryota; kingdom Viridiplantae; phylum Streptophyta; class Magnoliopsida; order Solanales; family Solanaceae; genus Solanum; species Solanum habrochaites. The sequence continues at coordinate 54,882,129 of JAKWJA010002499.1, read as the reverse complement.
TTTAGTTACTTTCTAAAATAATGAATTATTTTGATCACTTTTATTTTTTTGTGTCTTAGTAAGGTTCCGAACTCCTTTTATCACTTATTATCACTTTTGATATATGAAAGATTTTTACCTTTAAAATTAAATATTATTTTTCAAATCATTTTCCAAGAGTTAATACTAATTTCACTTATAACAATAATTATTTTTGTAATGAATATGTTAAAATAAAATAATAACAAGTAGATTATCGGAGAGAGTAATACTCCAAGTAATAACCAATAATATAGACCAAAAAAAAATATACTCCCTCCGTTTCACAAAAAATAATCTAGTTGACTTGACAGTTGACACGAAATTTAAGAAAATAAAGAAAACTTTCTCATGTGTTCTTAATAAAAGTTATTATGTCAAAATATACACTTGTATTTTTAATCTTGGACTTTCAAAATTAACACGTGAAAGTTTTGTACAAAAACAAAAAGATCATGTCTTTTTTAAATACGACTAAAAAAAAATTATTCTTTTTTAAAACGGTTTCCCCCAGGGTATAGGTATAGCGGTTATAATAATTAAACCAAAGAAGATAATAAAATAAAACATACGCGGTCCAGCTAGATTTTTGCGTATAAATGGTGTCGTTTAATAATCAGTACACGACATTTTATAAATGTTTAACATGGCTGATGCAAATTCCCTTTTTTAAATAAAAAATAAAAATAATTATTATAATTTTCTTTATAAAATTTCTATTTACATGATCGTAGTTTAACCTATTATATACTTGATACAAAATATATTGATAATTACCTCTTGAGGTAATTTAATTGTAGTTGAAATCTGATAAAAATCAACATAAACAAGTCTAATCTAATCGATTATTAAGTCTTTAAAGTAAATTATATGTTTCGGTATAAATTTAAAAATGTACTAAATAGTTAGAATTTTTTTAAATATTCATGATTTTAAAGGTTTTCCAACTCACAACTTAACATCTTATTTAAACAATGTATCGTATACCAATCTTTATCGTCAATATTATTGAAATAAAATGATATATTCTCTTAAAAAAAAATAATCAATTGAATCGAATCATTATATTTCTTATCAATCGAAACTTTTTCTCAAAATTTGCTATTTATGATGAGTTAAATCTTTCATTTGGTCACGGGTTCTCATATCTTCAATTTTATTGGCTAGAAATCCACATAATTTTTTTAATTTTTTTTTTCTATTTTAATTTTATAAAAAAAAAAAAAAAGGAGAAAGAAGACAGCTGTGAATATATGTGTATGTGTGTTTTGTTGTCTTTTAAGAATCACAACAAAAGTTAAGAGGTCCCATTTGCTGTTCTAATTTTTTGTAATATGTGGATAGGTAACTAATTATGATTTGTTTTAATACCCCACAGACACCATGGAGAATAATAATATATATGATCATACATAGTTTATGATAAATATTCTATATTTATATATAGTGCTAAGTACAAAATTTGGTTCAAGACTTCAAGGTCTTGATAACTTGTACTTGAGTTTGTTTAATTTGTACAACATTCATTAGAAGATTTTAGGTTTAATTTGTACAAGAATTTAAATTTGACTATGATTAGTTTGATTTATTTGTCATGCAACATTTTGATGATTGCTCTCGATAATTTTATATTGTTTGAAGTTTGTATTAAAAATGTTTGAATATAATTTTGGATAGATCATATTTTTGAAATTTATGATTTTTATACAAGTCTTTTACTTATTATTATGCAAAAGTACACAAGTAACCCCCTAGATTATAAGTGAAATTCTAGAGACAAATCTTAACTAAACTAAAGTCTTATTATCCCTGAACTTTTTCTTTTAATTTTACACACCTTTTTTCTTACGTAGTACACTTCGTGACTCCACGCAATTGAGGCGCGTGGGAGATATAATTAAATGCTACGTAAATCAAAAGGTACACAAAATTACAAAGAAATAAATTCATGGAGTAATAAAATCTTAGAATAATTAAGATGTGTTTTTAAGATTTCAATTATAATTTAGAAGGATACTTGTATTTCCCTATTATTATTACTAATTATGATTGCAATGCTTTCCTATAATATTGTAATTTTTTATAATGGGTTGAGTTAAAGTTAATGATGAAGTAATCTTTCTAAAAAAACTAATGAGTCCTTGGATTTGCATCACATTATGCTCTTATTAGTTGTAAATCTAGCCAAATTGGTCTTTAACTTTAGGTCCAACTAATTGGGATCAAATAATTAAAATATAATTATAATATTAGCGTATAGTATTAAGTTGGACTAGTGTATCTTCGATTTAATTAATATGTAATACAAATTTCCTTTATTTTAATCTAATCACCTACCGTCATACAATAATTTTTGTAATACTAATATTCACTATCAAAATGAGTAGATAAATTGAGTATCTTCTTGAGAAAAAAGTAGTACATTTTTGTAAATTCTTTTGAAATAAAAATAAATTTTCCCACTTTTGTAAATTTACATTATTCACTACATATCTTTTTTAAGGGTCCACTGAGAATCCGGTGTTATTCTAAAAGTGTAAAATTATACGATAAAAAAAATACTCGTGACCTGTATTGTTTGCTTTAAATTAATAAATCTTATGAATTTTTTCCTCGGATTGTGTAATCATCGAGCATAAACCATCCCTATCATATGAACTTTTATAAGTAAACGAAATGTAATATTCTTAGGTAATTTTGTATAATTGTCACCTATTTGAACTATATTTGGCATATATAATTAGTTTTTGCTTTAAAAAAATGTTTAAATGTTTTTTGTTTTAACATACAAAAAGAAAAACTATGAGATTCGTAGGACACAGGGGTGTTAGAATAGTTAGTGTTGATGGTTGTATAATTAGTATTAGAGCTAGGAGAAAGTCGTAGCCCGCGGGCCTCATGCGCGATCTGGTTAGGGCCGACTCAACAAGATTGGAGATTGACAGTTAAATTTTAGAGACTTTTGATATATATTTTACGTTAAATTTGACTAGTTGATGTAATAATATTGAAATAGAATTGATATGCTTGAAACATTATACCAAAAGGCAAATAATATCCTTTCGTAAACATATACTTCCTTTTTGTCACTTTTATTTGTCATGTTGCGCTTTTCAAAAATCAATTTGATTAAAATTAAAGTTAAATTAAATTATGTTAATTTGATATATATTCAAACAAAAATTTTGGATATTCAAAAACTATACGAAAATTTCTATATATTGAAATTTTTTACACAATGAAAAAATACATCATGAAATGTTAGTAAAAAATTTTATAGTTTGATTTTAAAAAAGGAAAATTATGACAAATAAAAGTGAAAAGAGATAGTAACAATATATTCCACATAATGCATGAAGTTTGATAGAGACTTCAAAATATTCAATTATAAAGGAATAAAAATAGTTAGAAAGAAATTGAAAAGATAAATATAAGAATTATTTAATAATACAATGTTGTTTTTCTTAACTGCCAAGATATAAATGAGGCAACAAAATAGTTAGTCATGTAAGTAAGGATACTACAGTTAGGGGTGTTTGTGGTTTAGTTATCGGTTAAAATTAAAACCAAATCAATCTAGTTAGTCTTTAAAATTTTAAAATCAAGCCAAATCAAATGAAAAGATAATTGTTGGTTTGATTATTGACGGTTTAGTTCAGTTTTTCTGATTTTTCAATTTGAAATTAATAAACTTTGAAGACATACGTATATTGATAGACACATTCACCTAGTACATGAAGTCATGAACAATTCATTGGAAAGTTATTGTTGGCTCAATTAAACAATTAAACAATATTAAAGTTATCATTACACGAACAAAATAATTCAATTAAGAGAAGGTATAACTATCTTATGAAAGGTATGGTAGGTAAAGACTAAAGTAATGAATTTTGATAGACTTGGACTTATATTCGTAATAGAAGAGCTAAAATTTACAAGAAAATGGTTAGTTAAAATTTAACAAAATATTTATATTTTATTTATGAATTATATATTTATATAATTAAAAAATTTATATATCTAAGTAATCGATTCGATTTGGTTAGTTTACAATTATTTGTTAGTAAAACAAAAACCAAATCTAACAGTATCAATTTTTTAAAATATAAAACCAAATTAAATAAAATATAAATGTTTCAATCGATTTGATTCGAATTACGATTCGATTTGATTTTATAACCATAACCATGAGCATCCCTAACTGCAGTTACCTAAAAAACTATTTCATCGTCTTTACAAATTTAACAAGACATGAGAAACAATACATATAGAGGAAGCATTAAACGATACTCTGAAAGTATCTGGAGTTCTGTGAGGTATTATTATTTGTAATATTCTATTTAACAATCTAAATTGCTTATTTTGGAGTTATAAGAATGGACCATTGGTAGGAAGGAAATTTGGTTTGAAACTACCCCCCCAAAAAAAAAAAATTTTTTTGAATCATGTTATTCATATTTGACTGAGGTAGCCATGTAATGTCATACTTTGACTTTATTGGTTGAATTCATTGTAGAGATAAAAACAACATTCCAAAAAAAACATGATGGATAACATTTCTACATCATCCATTGCATTAGGTGCCATCACTTTATTTCATTTTAATTCCCATACTCTTTGTAAACATTATGTAACCTATGGAAAAAACTCCTAATGGCCATTACTTCACTATGTAATACCTCCATTATTTTTATTCATTGCTAGGACGACTTATTGTAGTATAAAAAGTGTGGTGGTATCATTTGATTTGAGAAGATACACAAAAACCAAGAGAAAACAAAAGAGTGAAAAAGATGGTCTAAAAGGAGTTATTAATGTTGATAAGGGAGGTGTTCTTTGTGGGGAGATTTGGACTCAATCTTGTCTGAGTTGTTGAGTTATACTTTGTGAGGCTTGGGTTTATCGACTGGAGGGGAAAGTCAAAGGGACTACTGTTGGACCGTGTTGAAAACATTGTTGCAGTGGGATTGACTGAATCTACCTTAAAGAGAGCGAGATATCGCAAGCCTCAGCCTGAAGAGATTAATTCTTCTTTATTTTCAATTGTATCTTGCAATTTATTATCTTGTTAAGTTTTTTCACTAACATTTTAAGGAGATCATGATGGTACAATTGAAAAAAATCCGGACGAGTGTCAAGATGGGAAGATTTAACAAGCGATTTCGGTTCAATGTAACCATTTCAAGACAGATGGAAGGGAAAGTACTTTTCTACTTAAGGCTCTTGTCAATGTGTCTTATGTATTAACCGAGAAAGAAGAATCCAAATAAAGAAGACATCACCACTATGGAATGATGATGAAACTATTTCTCATCAGAGAAAGTGGAAAGTAAGATGGTGGGCTCCTTATAAGTGCGGTATCTCTTCTTAATTGTCTATCATTGATAATTTTCTATTAGTATGATAGAAACTTCCTCTAGTGGCAAAGAAAATTTGGAAAGGCAATTCAGAGTAAGTATTAAGAAAGAGGCCGAAGGAAAAAAAAAATATGCAACTAGTAGATTTTTCATTTTCAAATGATGGACAACAAAATGAGTGGTAGATCAAAGCTCAAGACTTCATCATGATGTTGGAGAGATTAGGTCCGAAGAGGTTAAATGGAGAGAACCTTATTGTGTTGGATAGTGGATAAACTTTCCCTTCTTGGAAGGAATTCAAAAAAAACTATGTGCCACAAACAAAAGGAAATCTCTCTTGAAACATTGAATGAAATTTTGCATCAAGAAGAAGGCAAAGGGCCAAGATGCTGCACTTTTACAACAGAAGAGAAACAACATCACATCGAAGGGTTAAATTTAATTACTTCGAATAATGTACTCCTGAAAAAACTCCAAAAATACTTCTTAAAAGCATAAGAACGAAAAAATTCAAGAAAACACTGGTAGACCCTCCAAGAAAACTAATGGGAAAATCACCAAGCACAAAATCAAAACAACAAGTTCAAGGAAAAGGGGGACCAGGCTTTTTTGTGGCTCAAGAGGAGTGGGTATGCTCGATTTACAGATTTCAAAACGTGATTTTTCTCGAACCCAGGCAAAACGGTTAACAGAAGAACCTTCCATTTGTGGCGGTGATTTTCCGACATAAACATGGTGTGAGAATGGGTGGGCTGGTGGGCTTAATTATGGTTGCCAAATCGTCATGTTGTTATGACAAAGATTGATTTAAAAAATTATACTCATTTTGAGGAGCCCAAAAACCTCATACTTCGTGATGCTCCACACTACTCAAGTGCTTGGAATGATGAGATTGTTGAATTGTGTTTTACTTCGGAGGATATTAACATTGAAAGATGTACTGTCATACTCCTTCAATGAGAAAAAAATTTTGATGTTAGTTTTCTTCTTAAAAGCAGACTTTAAACAATTATGAATTGAGTCAAATTGTCAGAGTGAGAAAGGTATTTTTGTGGGGAAGGAAATGCATGTGATGGGATGTAAGTTGAATGTTGAAATGAATAAAACTTCTACTTCTATTATATGCGTTACTTATAATAAGTTTTGGCATCGCTCGTTTGTATATATTAATGATCGGTTATGTTGGAATATGAGTAGTTAGTTAGGATAATCCCAAGGGTTAAAAAAGAATTGAAAAGGGGTGAGGCTTTAGTAAAGCCAATCACTAAAAGTCCTCATTTTCAAGTTGAAGGAAAAAACCCGATTTGTTAGAATTAGTTTCATACTGATATTTGTGACTTGGTGTTGGAGGGAATTCTAACTCGTGGAGGAGGGTAATAGATATTTATCACTTTCATTGATGATTTTCTAAGGTTAAATATGTTTTACTTGAGAAAAATAAAAATGATGCTTTTGAAATTTCAAACTATCTCAATGAGGTGACAATCAGTTGGAAAGGTTGGGGGAAAAATAAACAAGTATGAAGTGATAGAGGCTGTGAATCTGCATCAAATGAGTTTAATGTCTTTTGGTGATCATGGGAATAATCATGAAACTCCTCCCTCCTTACTCTCCTTCGTTAGAATGAGTCGAGAATGGGAAAAAAAACTTTGGTGGCCTTGACTTAATGTCATTCTTATTGAGCACATGCACCTTAACTTTTGGGGTGAATGGGTGATGAAGTTATCTTAACTGCTTGTTATGTGTTAAGTCGTGGGTGTGCCTCATAAAAGTATAAATTGACACCTTTAAATTGTGGGAAGGTTACAAGCCAAGTTTGGGTTGGCGATATCTAAGAGTTTGGGGGGTTCTAGGCCTTTGTGAGGTATGGATTCCTAGAACAAAGTTGGTAAGAAAGTCTCTTCATGGTGCTTTTCTTGGGATGTTTCAAATAGTACACCTATTAGATTTTTTAATCTTGAAGGATAAATATTGTAATAGAATTGGTGATGCTATTTTTATGAAAATAAATTTCCTTTTGATACTAAAACATAGTGGGGGTCAAAGGATTGAACAAAATACTTTTGTCACTGCCTAGTTCTTCTATTTCAACTTTGAAAAATAAGAAGTTGGGATTTTGAGTTAAGAGAAGTTAAAAGAGCAATACAGGAAGAGAGAGAAAAAGATTTTGGCCTGACTTTTATGTGTTTAACATGAAAATGACCCTCTAACTTTGAGGAGAGACATTATCTTCACATGATCTATTTGGAAAGAAAAGGACGTTAAATGATGAAATGGAATCTTAATTTCTAATAAAAACTTGGAAGTTAGTGATGTACCACCGGGTGGTTTGGTTGAAAAATGGTTGCAAATGGTCTTCAGGAAAAAGATCGATGATGATGAATGAAACGGGATGGTTCTATGATATACCCCCCCCCCCCCCCCCAAGGCTAGGCAGTGTTGCAAAAGGTTTTAAACAACTAGAGGCCTAGATTTTTTGCTACATTTTTCTTCGGTAACAAGAATACATCCATTAGACTTTTAGTTGTTATGGCTTGCAATTTTGTGATTTGCAAAAAAATTCTCAAATGGATTATTTGTTGTTAAGCTGCTTGTAAAATGGAGACCTAAATGAAGAAAGAACTTATATGACCAACTCGAGTGTTTTGTTGAATGAAGACAGACCAAAGAAAGGCAAAGTATGTAAACTTACTAAATCCCATAGGCGTGGAAACAGGAACCAAAGCAAATGGCATGAAAAGTTTGATTCCTGCATGAGTGAAAATGATTTTAAAAAAATGAGTGTGATAAAGTGCTAATAATAAGTCTGGAATAATCAAATGTGATCATTCTGCCTAGATATTGATGATTGTTGATCTTTGGTGTAACAGGAATGTTATTGATGAAGCTTTAAAATGGTCTAGAAAGCCATTTTGATATGAAAGATATTGGTGCCGGCAAAATTGTATTCTTGAATAAAATAACCAGAACCATGTGAGGGAATTTTCCTGGACCAGTCACATTATGTGAGAACATTTTTTAAAAAATATATATTCATTTGCAAGCATGTTGCTCACTTTGATTAAATGTTCCTTATTCCTATGAAAATGAAAATGATGTAATAAATCAAAAAGAATATTGCTAGTATATGGAAGTTTGAAGATATGTGATGATTGCACTAGGCAAGATATTTGCATATGCAGTAGGAGTACATGGCAGGTTTACAAGCAAAGCCCAGGTAATGAACATTGGCACTGTTATAAAAAGAGTTATATGAGCTATTTAATTGGAACGAAAAATTTGTGTTGTCCCTATAAAAAATTACTGCGTGTGTACTTGAAGGCTTTTTGTGATGCAGATTGAACACTTTGTCAGGGGATTCATGTTCTACCACTGGTTATGTCTTTACTTTAGGGGTGGTGTTGTTTGTTGGAGATCAAAAAGCACCAAACTATCAATTGCTAACTCTACCATGGAGGACGAACTTAATTGCTTAGCTTCAGCTAGTGAGAAGGCGAATTGGTTAATGGATTTAGTGTTTCAAATTCCTTATTTGAAAAATAATTAGCACCGCTGCAATGGTCGAGTGCAAAATTGTTATTACAAACGGGAAATCTACCCTATAAGGAGGAAAAGGAAAACAGTAATGTAAGATATATTTGATAAATGGTACCATTAATATTGATTACCCTTGTCAAAATTCGGTGATAATCTTACATGATCCTCTCGATGGCTCTTAAAAGCGAAAAAGTCTGGAAGCACATCGGAGGATCGATGGGGATTGAAGCCTCACGAATTCCTTGGAGTCATATATGAGGAAAACCCACTGGGGACTAGGAGATCCTATAACCAGGTTCAAAGGGAAAACTAAATCATATGATGACTTGTTGTGGAAAAATGCACTATTTTTACCTCCCATGATGTGAGTGCATTATTTACTGTAGTGTGTGAAGGTTGAGTTGAGAAACTCTTAAGGAATATTGGTAGCTCGTTATGGGGGAGTTGGAGGGTTAATCGTAAGGAGCATTCTCGATATATTTCACATATGTGCAGGTGGAAGTATGTCGCTGCCATGAGAATGGGCTTATTCTCAATGCACTCATGAAAACGGAATAACACATGACCATATTGTTGCTGGTTGTTAAAGCTCATGTCAACACATGATTATTATGTGTGAACAGTGATGATATTTTATTTCCCTTAAGCCAGTCATAGTTCAGTCGGATGAGACCACGACACTCTGGAGAAAAGTTATGTTTCACTATCTGGAAGTTCAATGCAGAGCACACCTTCATTTGCATAGTAGTATTCCTTCAACTATCTACTCTCTTATTAAATATTAAAATGGTGGGGGATTGTTAGGTATTTCGCATTATATTAAGATCTACATATTAAAATCTTTATTTGGTTATAAGAATGACAATTGATTAGGCATTGTGTTTAAACTTACCAATTTACATGATATTTAATATTTGACTTGGTAGTACTTGTAATGCCATACTTTTGACTATATTGGTTGAATTCATTGTAGAGATTAAAAAACATCCAATAAAAATTAAATGGATAACTTCTTACCATCATACGATTAAGCATGGGTGGTCATCACTTTATTTTTCATTCTTAATTTGTAACGGACCTGTTTAGTCGTTTTTGAGCAGAGCAGATTTTATTTCGGAAAAACGCTGATGAGACGACTGGAGCCCACGACGGACCGTAATGGGCCCACGACGGACCGTTCGAGGTGGTTTCTCGTCCAAAACACTTAGAATCTGAAAATTTGGGACTGAGATCGACTCTCTGAAGTCACGACGGAATGGCAGGACGAAACGCGGGGACGACGGACCGTCACGGCCCATCATTCAGTCAATTCAGTCTATGAGAAATCTGTGACGGAAAGAAAGACGGGACCATCGAAGGACGACGGCCCGTCCCAGGCTGCGTAATCCAGGCTTGGCGTCGGATTTTTTTGTTAAGTAATTTAACGGGGCGTTGGCGGTTGGACTATGCCTGCTTTAATTATAAGTTAGTAGTGGGTTAGATGTTAATAAGTCTAATTTTGGGGGTTAAAAGCGGTAACCTTGAGTGAATTAGTGGGGTTATTATTGCCATCTTTTTATACTTAATTATAGCTAATCAAGGTAAAAGAAGAGTGTTTTGAAAAGGCAAAAATAGAAAGAAGAACAGAGAGGAGAGGAGAGAGAGAATCGAACGAGAAAGGGGAGAAGAAAGAAACGAAAGGGGAAACAAAGCTTTGGGGAATTTTGCGTGCTTCGATCAAATTCGCCGGTGTGAGGTAGGTTATGGTTTTTACGCTTATTGTAGTAAACTTTAATTAGTGAATGATTGCTTATTGGGTAGTAGTGTAAACCCCTCTATATGCCTTAATTGCCATGCTTGTTTGTATGTGATTATAGATTGTATAAAAATAAGCATGATGAAACCAGGCTATTTGGAATTCTTAAATCTTAAAACCTCTGTTAATGATGATGATTGCCTTAGTATAAAAGAAGGCTTGATGAACTAAAGAATGACGGGTAGGGATCGGGGGTCACGTGCGACCACCAGGGTAGTTAGAATAGGGATCGTGGTGTCACGTCTCCGAAAAAAGCGATCTCCCCCGGCCTCCCCCCCACCCCCTTCCACCCCCCCCTATTCCTCCCCCACGCCCTTTTTTCCCCCGTTTTTTTCCCTCCCCTTTCCTCATTCCCCCTAGAATATGGACGGTGTCACGTTCCGACACCCAAGGATAGAAATGGATCGGCGGTGTCACGTTACGACACCAGGATGACTACTGCGATCGGGTGTCACGTTCCAGACACCAGGAGTAGATAGAATATGGATCGCGGTGGTCACGCTTCCGACAACAGGATAGAATAGGATCGGGTGTCACGAACCGACACGTAGGTTAGAAGAATTAAGGGATTCGGGTGTCACGTTCCGCACATAGGACTTATTATGGAGCGGAGTGTTAACGTACCGACACGAGAGAAATAAAGATAATGCAACCTTGAAAGATGTTAATATAACAATCTAATGAACTAGTTCCCAATGGGTATGGTGTTGAGGCTTGAGTCCTCATTGAGTGAACTTTGGGGGGCTATTGATGATTTTAGAACTTGTGTGCTACATGTTGAAGGGTAATTATAGTTGATTTATGTTATGATATTATCTGGATAGTATACGGTTTTCTATTTGAGTTGGCGAGGATACCTACTCAGACTTGGGTTTGTTAATGGAACCCTACTTGTATGTTTCTTCTTATTATTTGTGGAGTTGCAGCCAAAAGTTACAATCGTCTCAACTCAAACCGCAACTCTAGCCAGTTTTCATCAGTCGGATCTCAGGGGGTGGATAAGGTCCGTCTAGCTTGGACTGGATCTGTCTCGGCAGGTCTTGATACTTGTGAAGTTCCGGCATTATCTACAGCTTTTTATTTATTTTCGCTTCTTAGATATTCTTAGATTAGTAATTTTGAGGATAGAGTTCTTGTTGTGATGAATACGGTTTTGGATAATAAGTATTGATGGTTTTATAGGGAGTAATCGATTTTCATAATGAGTTCTAAGGGTCTTCCGCATTTTAGTTGTTCTTTGGGTTGGAACGTTGGGGGAAATGGACTTAGGTGAGCTTTCTCTCCTGGCTGCGCTCACCATAGTTAGGATAAGTGTGGGTTTGCCAGTCGCGGCCATTTGGGGTCGTGATAAACTTGGTATATCAGAGCTTAGGTTCGTTGGTCTCTACCCAAGGAACAGGTTCTAGTAGAGTTTAAGGACGGTGGGGGAGCCTTTACTTTTCTTGAGATGGCTATAAGAATTTTAGGAAAAAATTCCACTTCTTCTACTTCTTTCTGGCTATTTCTTGGATCCAATGTGGTATTAGGTGAATACAAATTGGTATTGACCCATCTTCATCTAGTCGCAAGATGGTTATACCATAGAGCAACGAATACTCAACACACAGCTACCGGCGGACAGGGTTGCATCGAGGAAAGCCCTGGAGCGATTTGTAGCTCGAAGAGGAGTAGTGAAACGAGGTCGTGGCGGAGGACGTCATCTAGAGGAAAGAAGGACGAGCCACAGCCCATCTAGTACTAGGCCGGTGGTGACTCCTCCACAAACTGAGGAAGTGGTAAGAGAGGTGAGGATGGGGAGAATGAACAAGTGCGCAGAATGTCGGAATTGCCACCCAACCTACCCCAGAGATGATAATAGGTTCTTGCTTATCTTAGAGGGTTATCTGATCCGGGTCAAAACACCTCCAGTGTTTCTGCACAAAGCAACTCGGTAAGGGAGGTACAAAATGCAGCTCTATGGCTCCCCGCATGGATGCCTCATTGGAAATAGGCACGTTCCTCGCCTTGCCACAGGGCCTATAATGACAAATGATCAGCATGAACTTTCAGTAAGTGCTTGAAATGGAAACCTCCAGTCTTCAAGGGTTGCCGAATCTGAGGTTTTATGACTACGATTTTCTGGTGACTGTCATGAGTACTACACAAGATGGGTGTATAGAGAACGGTGTGGTGTTGAGTTGGTGACTATAGTTTCAAGGGAACCCAATATGTCGGGGCGGCACATGTTGAGTGGCAACCAACAGAGGCACCACCGATGATTGGGCATAATTCTCTAGCTTGTTATGGAGAAAGTATCTCCCCGGACTTTTGAGAGATAGAGATTGGAAAAGAGATGAGTTCTTGAGCCTAGCGCAAGTAGATGTCGGTTATGCATATGAGGCTAAGTTTCGTGCATTATCCAGGTATGCCACAAAACATGTTTTAGTCAACAAGAGCGGATTACGCCGTTCGTGAAGGGGGTAGGTCAGAAGAATTGCGAATTTCGCCTTACGGGTAGCGGCCTACGGCAAAAATCCTTCAAAGAAGTGGTAGACTTCGTGATAGAGGTGGAAGGAGTGAGCCAGATGACGTAACCTTGGATCGACATAAACAAAGGTTTTTCCGAAAGGAGGTGAGTTTAATGGTTCTTACTCTAGAGGAAAGGGTTCAGGGGTACTCGGTCGCCGACCAATTCAGTCTTCACTACAGTGTAGTTGGGGGTCCACCTCAGACCAGTCACAAACTTCTCTGGAGACCTATGTTTGACTCCAGGAGTGTTATGGATGTGGGGAGAGACTGGGCATATCAAGACGGTATTGTCCACAAACAGACTACAGACCTCAATAGTTAGACGGGTAGAGGTGGTAATGGTAGAGGCCGTTTTCGGAGGAACGCAGGTCCGGGTTCGACATGGTTATAATGGTGTCACACAAAAACGGCGGGTAACGGGAAAAAACGGAGCCCACGACAGCCACAACATGGTAGGGGAACGGGAAGACAGGTGTGATAGGGCCCATTTGTTATGATTTCCCTGGGCGGTCTGAAGCGAGGGAGACATATGATGCTGTTATCACAGGTAATCTTTTGAGTTTGATTGAATGGCTTCTGTATTATTTGATCCTGGAAATCAAATTTCAATTATCTTATTCATTTGCACTGCGTATTAATTTACATTGTGAATTGCTGACATGCCGTATTCGTTCGTTCTACTCGGTGGGTGAGTATGTGTGATAGTTGAAACGTGGTAGATCTTGTCTTGGATTTTGTGGGGAGCCAAAAGCAAAATACTAATGTAGACTTGGTTATCCTAGAAAGACAATGGTGATCGATGTAATTCTGGGAATGACTTGGCTCTTTCCAAATTTATGCAAATCTTGGATTGTAATGATAAAACTGTGCAGTAGCAAGCCTGGGACAGATCCGTTAGTGTGGGAGGGTGACTCACTTCCAATCCGGTCTCGTATCATCTCTTTTCTTCGTGCTAAGAGATGGTTTTTTGTCAGGGTGTGTTAGCTTTCTGGGACACACCTCAGGGATGATACTACCCCACGTACCTTCAATTGAGTTGATTCGATAGTCCGCGAGTGTTAGATGTGTTTCTGCAGACTCTGGGAATGCCCAACGGGGATAGTAGTGAGAGGATATTGACTTCTGCATCGATCTTCAACCGGCGTGGACTCGCCCCATTTCATTACCCCTTATAGAATGGCTCCCATGAGTTAGAGAGTTAAGGACAAATTCAAGAGTTGTTAAGTAAAAGTTCTATTGACCAAGGTGCATTCCATTGGGGTGGCTCCTGTTTTGTTTATGAAGAAGAACGAAGATGGGAGGTCTTCGAATGTGCAGGTTTAGTAGACTACCGGGCCAACTATAAAGTAACTGTTAAGAACAGGTTCTTTCCTCGAATTGTTGGTTGATGATTTGTGACGATCAGTTACACAGGTGCTTGTGTATTATCTAAGCTTGACTTGAGGTTCTGTTTATCATCAATTGAAAATCGGGCAGCAGATAGAAAGATGTGCCAAAGACGGCGTTTAGAACAGGGTATGGGCATTAGAATTCTTGGTAATGTCCTTTGGCCTAACGAATGACCCATGTGTTTTCATTGAGCTTGCGAACGCGATTTTAAACCATATCTAGATCTCTTGTATCGTATTTATATGATTATTACTGATATACTACAAGAGTAAGACGGAACTGAGGAAGCATTTGAGAATTGTGTTGGAAATGTTAAGGGAGAACAAAAAGCTTTATGCCACATCTCCAGTGTGAGTTTTGGCTCGAATCAGTGTCATTTCTCTGGGGCACGTGTTTTCTAGGTGGAGTGATAGGTGGTCCTTCTCAAATCGAAGTAGGCAAGAATTGGGTAAGACAATACTACTGTGTCGGAAAATAAGAAGCTTTGTTTGGTTAGCCAGTTACTACGCGAATTTGTCACAGGGATCTCTTCTATTGCTTCCCAATTGAAAATTGACTAAGAATGAATGTTCCATTTGTCTATGGTCGGAATGAATGTGAGGAAACTTTCCAGACTCAAGACCTTGTGATTACCCGCACCTTCACTCCCTGACCTGCCCATGTCGACTTTCCCGAGGGTAAGACCAACCTTGCATTGTTATTGTCGATGACCATCCACTCTCTGTTCTGGGTTGTGGCTTCATGCCCGTGTACCTGCAACT